>JAADVW010000285.1:0-40507 GCA_023335875.1 Elongisporangium prolatum
GTCACCGCCAAGCATGTTGTCGCCCACAGCAGCGTGAATCGCCTTGACCTTGCCAGTGACCGGCGCAGCCACGACCGTTTCCATCTTCATGGCACTGAGCACCAGCAGCGGCTCACCAGCCTTGATCTGCTGGCCAGGCTTCACACGCACTTCGAGCACCACACCGGGCATAGGAGCACCAATCGAGCCAGCAACAGCAAGGTTCGCCTTGAGCTTCGCCGTGGTGCTCACACCTGCAGCTTCATCCTTGACCTTGATCACACGCTGACGGCCGTTCAATTCGAAGATCACATCACGCGTGCCGTCCTTCTTGCTCACACCACCGACAGCAATGAGCTTGATAAAGATCGTCTTGCCGTGCTCCATCTCAATCTCAACTTCAGTGTCGACCTCCAGACCCGAGACGAACGTGCGAGTGTCGAGGAAGTGCATTGAGCCGTACTGCTCCTTGAACTTCATGAAATTGTCGAACACGTCCGGATAAATGGCGTGCGAGATCACGTCCACGTCGCGGATGTGCTTGGCACCGTACTTCTCAACAAGAGCCTTCTTGGCAGCATCAAAGTCGTAGTCTTCCATCTCAGCACCGGGTCGGCCCTCGAACTGGTGCTTGCCGTTCGGCAGCAGCTTGCCCTTGAGCACCTTGGCGCGCAGTGCTTCCGGGAAACCGTGGTGCGGGATACCGAGGTAACCCTGGAAGTACTCGACCACCGACTTGGGGAACGACAGCGTCTCGGCCTGAGCCAGTACTTCTTCCTCGGTCAGTTTGTTCTGCACGATAAATTGAGCAAAGTCACCGACGACCTTGGACGACGGTGTCACCTTGATGATGTCGCCCAAGAGACGGTTAGCGGTCGCGTAAGCTCGCTTGATAGCTGGCCACTGGCCTGCCAGACCCAACTGGGTCGACTGGAAGAGCAGGTTGGTGTACTGGCCGCCAGGCATTTCGTGTTGGTAGACATCGGCCGAGCCCGACTTCTGACCAGATTCGAATGGGCCGTATACGCCACGCATGGCCTCCCAGTAATCGTTCAAGTGGTTGATCTCTTCCTGGTCAATGCCCGTATCGTATTTAGATCCCTTGAGGGCGGCGACAATAGCACCCATGGAAGGCTGCGAGGTCGTGCCGGACATGGCATCCGTGGCCACATCCACAGCATCGGCACCAGCGTAAGCACACTCCAGCATCGAGCTAACGCCGGTACCAGCGGTATCGTGAGTGTGTACGTGGATCGGAAGGTCGGGGTATTCGTTACGGATGCTCGAAACCAGAAGCTGGGCAGCCTGGGGTTTCAGCAGACCAGCCATATCCTTGATGCAGAGCACGTGAATACCCTGATCAACCAGCTGGCGAACGAAATCCATGTAGTAGTCAAGCGTGTAAGGACCACGGGTCGGATCCGAGACATCACCAGTGTAGCAGACAACGCCTTCAATGATACCGCCAGCAGCTCCAACTGCGTCAATACCGAGACGCATGTTCTCAAGGTAGTTCAACGAGTCGAAGACACGGAACACATCCATGCCATGCTGCTGAGCCTTCTCGCAGAACTTGTACACAACATTGTCAGGGTAACTGGTGTAGCCGACGGCGTTAGCGCCACGAAGCAATATCTGGAACGGAATGTCCGGCACCTTTTCGCGCAAAGAGGCAAGACGGTCCCACGGGTCTTCACGAAGGAATCGCATCGCAACATCAAACGTAGCACCGCCCCACATTTCAATCGAGTAGGCGTTGCGCATGGCGATGGCAGTGGCCGGAGCAATCGCTTCGAGGTCGCGGGTACGCACACGAGTGGCAAGCAGCGACTGGTGAGCATCGCGCCAGGTCGTATCAGTCAGCAGAAGTCCCTTCTTGGCACGCACGGCCTTGGCGAAGGCAGCCGGACCTTCATCAACGTAGATCTGACGCAGCGACTTGGTGCTGGACGGCGCAGGAGGCGACAGCACCGGGATCAGAGGATCCACCTTGGACGGAGCCGGACCAGTAGCACCGAGAGCCTTCTCAGGGCCGTTCACAATGGTGTTACCAATGTACTTGAGCATCTTTTGGCCACGGTTCGTGGACGTCGACGGCAGGAGCAGGTTCGGGTTCTCAGCAATGAAGCTCGTGTCCACGACACCACGAATGAAGTCCGGATGGTTGAGCACGTTGGACAGGAAGCTCTTGTTCGTGGTGACACCACGCACACGGAACTCTGACAGCGCTCGCTTGAGCTTCTTGGCGCAATCGTTACGGTCCAGTGCACGGGCCGTGACCTTGACAAGCAGCGAATCGTAATGAGGCGTGATGTGGGCACCAACGAAGCCAGGGCCGTCATCAAGACGGATGCCCATACCACCAGGGCTACGGAACACTTCAATCACACCAGAGTCCGGCTGGAAACCGGTCGACGGGTTCTCCGTCGTCACACGGCACTGCATGGCGTGGCCGCGAGGCACGATCTTCTCCTGGCTCAGACCGAGATCGGCGAAACTTTCGCCACCTGCGAGACGGATCTGACTCTGCACGAGATCGATGCCCGTGATCTCTTCCGTGATCGTGTGCTCCACCTGGATACGCGGGTTCACTTCAATGAAGTAGTGGCGGCCTTGCTGGTCCACAAGGAATTCGACCGTACCGGCGTTGAGGTAGTTGGCAGCCTTGGTGAGGCGCACTGCGTCCTCAATCATGGCCTTTTCTGTGGCCGGGGGCAGGCCCACAGCTGGCGCGGTCTCCAGCACTTTCTGGTGGCGACGCTGTACTGAGCAATCTCGGTGGTGCAGGTGCACGACGTTGCCCTTGCCGTCACCCAGGATCTGCACTTCAATATGACGAGGCTTGTTCACGTAGCGCTCGATGAACACAGTGCCGTCACCGAAGGCCGCCAGGGCCTCCGAGCTGGCGCGCTCAAAGTTCTCAGCCAGCTCGCCGGCGTGCTCGACCACACGCATGCCACGGCCACCGCCGCCCATGCTGGCCTTGATGATCACAGGGTAGCCCACGCCAGCGTCAATGAAGGCGCGCGCTTCTTCCACGGTGCTCACAGGGCCCTCAGTACCAGGCACCACGGGCACGTTGTTCTCGATGGCGATTTCACGCGCAGCGGTCTTGTCCCCGAAGCGACGCAGGTTTTCAGGCGTGGGGCCGACAAACTTGATGCCGTTCTTGGCGCATTCCTCAGCAAAGCCCACATTCTCCGACAGGAATCCGTAACCAGGATGGATCGCGTCGATGTGGTTCTCCTTGGCGATCTGAATGATCGACGCGATGTCCAGGTACGCGCCCACGGGACTCTTGTCCTTACCCACGAGGAAACTCTCGTCGGCCTTGTAGCGGTGCTGTGTGAAGCGATCTTCCTTGGAAAAAATGCCGACGGTCTGGATGCCCAGCTCGTTGCCGGCGCGCATGATACGGGTGGCGATCTCGCCTCGGTTGGCGGCCATGAGCTTCTTGATCGAGCTCATGTCGCGCGAGAGCGTGAGCTGACGCATGGCAGCGGCCTGCTGCACACGGCGCGCGCCCACTTGCTTAGCGCGAAACATCGCGGGGCTTGGTTAATCTCTCTTCTCGGCGGCGAAATCGCAAGTGACGCATGAAAAGCAATTGGTATTGGATCCTTTGCGGTTTTCTCGGCCGGCGGATCAGACCCGACCCGGGCTAAAAGTAGGATCTCGTCGACTAACCCGCGGTTTTGGTTGAGCAAACGTGAGGTTTTATGAGGTTTTGGGGTTTTAGTAGCGTACCCCCAAAAGGTTTCATCGACACGCCCGCGTACACTTGTGGTGCTCCGGTGCAATCCCTCTGCTGCCCCATCTCCATTTCCAAAGCTGGTGGAGGTGCAGGCAGTTTACCACCCAAAGTAGGAAAACATACAGGAAACGCAGGCTGAACAAAGGCAGTAGAACGAAGCAGCATCGGTGTCAAGGAAGACCTGCCGAAAATATATTGGACGTGCGTCGCGCGGACAGAGGAGCAGAGACGCTGGACCCGCAAACGAAGATGGCTTGCGTTTCCATTTATGTCGCTGGCATGACAATAACCATAAGGTTTGCAAGGAAGATTGGCAGATTTAATTTACGTCTTCAACCTCAGTTTTAAACGCAAGATCATGACATTTAGAATGTGGTACACCTTTTCCAGCTTGCTTTCTACCACCTAGCATTGCAAATGTACTGCTGTCCTGCCATTGAAACAGGTCCACATTCACTCAAATGTCAATGCAAAATGTGGAAGATGCTAACTCGGAACGTCGGAATCGAAGTTCACGTCAACGTGCAAGCAGGACATAGACCAGCTGATTTATACTGTAAGAAACATAAAATGGTCAGTGGAGCAAAGTCAGGACGTTGTTAGCCCAAGCACCAAAGAAAGCATCACCCGAATATCGAACCCGTGGCTGCATTGCTGTCCAAGCCAACAAGTGATGCGCATTCATGGTTTCCACAAACAGCGACAAAGGGAGAGTGCTTGGAGAGGCGATAAGACTTCTCTCGACCACACAATTGAGCCTCTTCGCCTGGCGCATCCTGGAATGAACATGTGCGCATTTTATGACGTAAGCAGTTGGGAGCGTGTGCCTTTGCTGTTGCCTCTTGCAAACGTGATCAGTACCCGTGCCTAAATAACGAAGCACGCGCGTTTTACTAATGCTCGCTGAGATTTGAAACAAGCTTTTGCAGCGCAAGTAGTGTTTTTCAACTACAGTAGTAACCCAGTGATACGTCCCCATTTTAGTTGCTGAAGAGGACGCAACGACGGCGTGGGGCTGTCGATCGACTCTACTGAACTCGGGTCTTCAAGTCTGAGTGAATGTTTCATCCAAACATTGTGATTGGATGAGTGCCTACGGTACGACTCCACAAACATCATGATTGGACGAATTAAGATCCAAACCCGCAGAATTCTGAACTTCTCATCTTTAGCTAAGTCGGCTAAGTCGATTGTAGCCGACATGTATGGGCTCAGCTTAAACCCGGCTCGAGTTAGCTTGGCTTGGCTCGCATCCCAAACTTCAACTCCTGATAGCAGAGTTAGAAACGTTAGAAACACAAAATTGTTATTGTTAAACCCGGAACACGTTGATGTTCCTTGTGTTGTTTCATCAACATTTACAGTATCAGGAGGGCAGTCCACCATCACGATTCAAAGCCCCAGAAGCGCATTCGCCATGGCCCCAGCAGCAGACCGAAAGACCGTAGTGCGTCGCCATGTGCACGCCAAGCACACCCTGGTGGCGGAACTTTACCGACCGAGTGTGAAGAACGCGTTCGATGACAACATGTACCTGCAGCTCATCGAGATTATCGAGTTCTACCAGCAGGATGCATCGCTCCATGCTCTCGTGATCACGGGCTATGGTGACTATTTCACCAGTGGCGCCGACATCAGCAAGGCCATGGCCAATACGAACGAACAGGGTGAAATCGTGCTACCCTCCAAGGGCGCGGCCAAGAAGTACATGCACGCCATGCTGGAATGCCCCAAGCTCATCGTCGCGGCTGTGAACGGCCCTGCGGTCGGCATTGGTGTCACGCTGCTGCTGCACTGCGACTTTGTGTACGCCACACCGCAAGCCACGTTCTGGACGCCGTTCATGCGTATCGGCATTGTGCCCGAGTTCGCCTCTTCCTTCACGTTCCCGCACCAGCTCGGCCAATTGCTGGCTAACCAGCTGCTGATCCAGTCCAAGCGCATTAATGCCGACCGAGCGCTCGCTGGCGGCCTCGTGGGTCAGATCGTTCCAAAGCAGGGCGCCGAGTTCCTCAACCATGTGTTTGAGGATCTCGCGCCCATGGTCTCAGACCCTGCGTCGGCCAAGAACCTGCCCGTCTACAAGGACATGACGCGTCGCGAGCGCCAGCCATTGGTGCGCGAGGCGCTGGTGCACGAGTACAAGGAGCTGGACCGTCGCTTCCTGAGCGGAGAGACCCACAAAGCCGCGCAAAAGCTTTTCGCCATGGTCAAGGCCAGCAAAATGGCCAAATTGTAAGCCATGCGTGCCACATTTGCTTTAAGCGAAGATATGTCGAGATGACTTTGTCTGAAAGATCGAGATGGATTCTGCTTATAAAGAAAAAAGTGTGTGTATTCTTTGTATGTTGTTAGTGCATTGCGACCACATATGCGCATATGTGAAAAAGGCTGTCTCTAATGCTTATCCCCAATGATGATAAAGAAATAAAAACACGTTGTCGTCATGCATCTCACGCTGTCGTGAACTGTATCGACGTGTTCATCGTTCGTCGATGGTCATTCATGTTGGGTGACTCAAACTGCTCGTAGGTGCCACCGCCTTCCATGGGCGTCCGGTTCTGGTGTCGTGATGACGACCGGCGCGTGACGCGGGACCGACGGAACGACTGCGAGCGCGAGGCGCGGGCCGCGAACGACGGGATCTCCTCGTCCAAGCTGCCGCTGCCTTCCTCTGCAATGCGCTGCTTTTTCTCGGCCTTGAGACAGATCGCGCCAGCCTTGGTACTGGCGCAGAACAGGAACATGATCGCTGTCAGTATTGCGCACAGAGCTGCAAAGATGAAATGGCTGATCGCAAAGCCAGGCTTGGCCACGAAGATAGCAGCCTGCACAGCGTAGTAGACCGCGAACGACAGAGCGATGTACCGGCCATTGCAGTAGGGCGGGAAAATTTCGATGGCCGTGAGCCAGGTAGCGCAGGTCAGAGAGAGAGCTCCACTTGCGTAAAGCACGCAGAGAACGATCTGCGTAATCGTGCTCTCCTGGTGGCCAGCACTGCCCAAAGCGCCACAGACAACCGAGAGAATGGCTGTGAGCGGAAGAATATCCTTGAAGATCGTCTTGCGACGAATGTTGTCGACTGTGAGCAGACTCATAATCACGCCGACCATGACCATCAAACCGAAGTAGACCATCCACTTGGACGTCTGCGCGCCAGTGGAGCTTGAATTAACCTGCAGCACAATGCGTGGCAGCAGTGCGTTCGAATTCATCAGACCAAACGTGATCTGTAGCAGCAGCACGACGACAATGCGGAAACTGACGTTGATCCGACCCTTGTTCATGAACGAGTCCTTGAGTTCTTCAACCTCTTCGGCCACATCGTGACGTTGACGCAGTTTGGCCAGCGTTGCTTCGGCTGATTTCTGGTCGCGATGACGCAGTAACCAGTTCGGACTGTCGGGAAGGAAGCACAGAGTTGGCAGCAGCAGCACCAGAGGAGCGGCGCCGATCACAAATTGGTACTGCCAGTTGTGCAGCGGCTTGTTACTCCAATCCTTCGAGATAGCAGTACTATTGATTCCGTTGAGCACAAGCGCTTCAATGAAGTAACTGATGCTCGAAGCGAAGAGGAAAATCAGCACTCCCTTGCCCTTCCAGCCCTTCATGCAAATCTCGAAGTTGTAGAGTATGGTAGACACTGAAAGCATCGAGATACCGGCCGATGCCAAGCAGCAAGCGAGCAGAATAACGGAGCTTGAAGTCACAAACACCATACCAGAGCCAGCAAGAACGACAACGCACGAAACACCAATCGCCATACGTCGGCCCAGCATGTGCGCGAGTACAACGCTGATGATCGCGCCAATCGCTGCAGCGCCCGCAGCAAAAACCTTCATATTCTCCAGCTCGAAGTCCGTGCCGAGTTCAGTGTTGACGAAGTAGATGAAAGATTCGTTGATAAAGTGGTCATCAGAGTCGTTCACGTAGCCGAGCGAAAAGATTAGACATGTCAGCCATCCATACGAAAAGCCGCTGATCATACCGACCATCATACTCAGCGAAGCAGCAAATTCGCTACCAGTGCTCAACGCACGCGAGAAACCTCCGTTGTACATCATACGCGTTTGGATCGTACGCATGAACGGGAAGGCAGATAGTACGAGTAACGGGACAATTAGGAAAATTCCAACAATCGTGTCGAAGAGGAAACCCAACTCAATAACGAGTCCCCACTTGGCAAACGGAATCCCCATGGCGCCGTGAAGGATGAGCATGTACTGCAAGATCGTGTAGAGACCCGTATAGATACCTATCATCATCGACAATGACTTTTGAGAAGACCAATCAGAGCCCGAACCGACAATAAAAGGCACGGCCGTGATGCCACCGACCACGAAGACGATGTACAACACAGAACGAACCAACACAATCTTGTTCTTCATGCACATTCCAAGACCAAAGCCACCGATCCACAAGACCAAAGCAATGCCAACAATGCAAGCTCCAAGCACCGCCAAATCACTCAGATCGAAGTGATCAGTGAAAATGTAGTACATGACCAGAGGGTGGCGGAGCTCGCGAATCGCGTAAATGGCACGCGCCGTCCACTGCATGTTAAGGTTCAGGTCAGCTTCGTACAAGAAAAACTCGGTCCACGAGTCCGACGTCGACGACTTCGAGTTGCCACTGGGAAGTCCTTCCTCATCAGCCACAAAAGGAGCAGACATCATCCATCGCAAGAAGTTGCCAATATCCACACGCGTCTTGGCAAAGTCCATACCGTCAGTGTTGAAGAAGAAAGGAGCGTACAGCCAGCATGCACCAAGCAGCCACACAGCAAAAGAGGCGATGCCATAATCCTGGCCCTTAGAGCTGTACGACTGTAGCATCGTAACATTCGTAGGGATGGTAGCTGTGTCACAGTCTTCAATGCCCATGTCGTCACAGTAATCTTGCAGAGCGTTTTTGCCAATATGGAAGTCACCGTAAATGCCGAACAGAATCATGATTCCGATTAGCTCAACGGCTTTGCGGTAATGCGAAGCGGCGTATTCCTTGAAAAAGTTCACCATGGTCTCACGAATAATGGCGAAACCACGACCAGTACCACGGTACTTGGAGCCACCGCGCATCATTGCGACATCGTAGAAATGCGCCTTCGTACCGGTTTCGAAAATGTAAAAGACCGGACCAAGCGTCAGAACCATTTCAGCAAAGTTGAGGAAAGCCTGACGCCAACCGAACTCGACGAACAGCGTTGCAATCAACGGAATCGTCATCAGCATTCCGAACTGGAAGATAAACTGCGTGTTCATGACAGCAGCGAGGTCGTCAAGGGTACTCGTCTTGGTAATGACAGTCTCTTCTAAGGTGTAGTGAAGAGCAACGTACAGCTTCGCGTACGAGTAGCAGAACACACAAAGAACGGTGAGAGCGTTGCAGATGTAGAAACCCATGTGTCCGTAAAACATCGAGTTTAAACGGAAAAAATCCATGCCGATGCCCATGCGGTGCGCATCACGCGTCAGGGAACTTTCAGCCGAACCGTTGGCCAGTTTAGCTTCGAAGGCGTTGATCTGACTCAGCGTGACATCACGACCCTTTCCGCACTGCATAAATTCAATGTGAGTGACATTCTCACCACGAAGCGTGGCATTGTAACCACTAAACACATCTTCGGAAAGGTTGATACCCTTACTGGCCTTTGACACACCGCCGTTTGTCATGACAAATGATTTCTCAAACACATCTGGGTGACCGTAGTGCATACGACTTCGTAGCGGATTTGCCATCACACGCTGCGTTAAACTAACAAACACAAGTTCCTGGAGAGTCATAAAGCGCGCCAAAGACGACGCGCGACCCGTGAAAATGTGCTCCTTCATACCGATAATGGCGACGTCGGCACCGTTTTCAGTACCAGTAGCCAGAAAGTTGGGAATTTTCAAAGCTTCTTCGAAGTAATGTTCTTGGTTCATATCAATCGTTTGAACGTACTCACCACGCGTAAACGGTAGAGCGACATTCTGATTCTCAGGTTTACCTTCACCCACCATCGGGTTACCAGGTAATTCATAGCGATAAACTTCCACAATTTCGTCTCCATCAGATTTTACCAGAACACAGTCGAACCGAGGCTCAGTTCCACTACCAGCAGGAGGGCGGATAGTGTCAACGTAACTCACACGCCAGTTGGGGTACTTGCGCATAAGAAGATCGATATCCGCAGCACGACTATCTCCGGCAGCAAGTTGATCCGAGTAAATTTGACAACTCGTCACGTAAGAAAACTTGAGGCCAGCGATGCGATCCATGTGCTTAATCTTTTCCAAGTGGGTAAGAGCTTGATCTGAGCCGATCTCCAGCCATCGAAGCATCTTAAGTGCGTCTTCGTACAGCATCATACCATGGACCGTTCTTGCAAGCGTTTGGCCACGCATCGATGCCCATAGGCGCACCTGCGTTGGAGTTTCAGCTAGTGCTTCTTCAATGGTTGTAGCACCAACACGCTCCAGAAAGTTGCCCCATTCGTCGCTGTGGAAGGTGATCAGGTACTTGAGAATGCTAAGATCACGGCCCTTCTGCTCCACCTTTTGGAACAACGGGTTCGAGTTCACACGGCCGTTGAGTTCGTCGATCGAGTACAAAACCGACTCGTTGTAGTACGGTGTAATAACCGAAAACGAGTGCATAGAGGCGATCGACTGGATGGAAGGCATCTTCATCGATAAAGAATTCAGGAAGAAGCTCATGCGACGTTGAGCTTCGTGGCAACGAGGCAGCGCATCCGCAGCATCCAATGTAAGCAAGAAGAATAGGCGCGTCGACAACGAGATCACACTCTCGTTAGAGCTGGGCGACGTTCGTCGTGTTTCATTAGAATCACGTCCACTCAAACGATCCGAGAAAATGCTGAGCAGCTGATCCTTTTGGTATGTGAGGTCCGGCGTCATCTTGGCGAAAACCGACTGGCGCACCTTTTCGGCCATCCACTCTTCCTCGAGAAGCAATTCCACACTCTTGAGCAAAGCGTCGACACGTTGGACAATTACAGTCACCTGGTCATTCTGGAAGCCGTAGGTTCCACCCACCGGAACCACTGTAGGTTCAGGCAAATCTAAAATATTCGCCAAGAGGTCTACCATGTTTTCGCGCACCAGTGGGGCATGAACCAAGTTTACAACTGAGTTGATTTTTCCCGCAGAAATGATTTCACGGAAAACCTGAATGATTTCGTGGTCCTGTTGTCCCAACAGCTGAGTCAGAATCTGGAAGCAAATGTCAATACAGTTATTGGCGCAGCCAAGAACTCCAGCCTTCTCCAGGTCCTTTTTCAGACGCGCATCATCGTGACGACGCGCGCGGGCCTTGGTAGCAATGTCACTAGCGATCTGAGCCTGGCCAGCAATGAGGAAAACGGGGTCTTCAACAACACCAGAGTCTGAAATCTGATACTGAAGAATCGCAGTCTCACGGTCATCAAGCAAATCCGACAAACGGAAGCTGCTCACAATTTCATTCCAAACCACAGCGAAGCGAAGTCGGCTGTTTGCTTCTGGCGAGATCTGGCTTGCTGACATGTTTTCAATAGACAGCTGTCCTCTGGCAGTTGAGGAAACGACCTTTTGATCAAACAAAACAGGCGCAGCCTTCAATCGCGAGGTAAACTCAGGAATGCGAGACGAATGTCCGATCTTCATGCGAATACCAATAAATGTACCAACAATAGCCTGCATGATGGCAAGCCAAATCTGCGAATCGTAAATGTACACGAGGATCACTGGAGCCCAGAGCGCCGTGATGAAGGCAAGGTTATGGTTTGACTCGAGCAGCGAGTTGTCAGATGAGATCGTGATATCGTAAAGCTGCACCGAGGGACCAATCAGCGGCTTCACCATGAGCTGCAAATTAAACAAGAACTTGAGCGCAAAGATCACGGTCCAGAACAGTCCATACATGATGAAGCTGCCCCAGGTCTGCCCCATGTTCCGGCCAATGTACTGGTCGCGCGTACCATCGAAGGTGTTCAGCAGGTTCACGCTCCAGACCATCTTCTTGCAAAACATTTGCACGATCGCGGCGATCACGACTGGCGCCGCGTACACCGCGATGAACGCAGGGCCCATCGACAGTAGCTCGCTCGAGCCGAAGAGAACCTTGTACGGGGCAAAGTTCACAGCCAGGAAGAGTGCAAAGAAGATCGCGTGCCAGATGAGGCGCAGGAAGAGAACCAAGGCATGAGCAAGACGCATGAAAATGCGAATGCCACCGATCCATATCTCCAGCACGACCTTGAGCATCAGCAGGCCGGAAAAGGTGAGGAACACCGAGTAGAAGGCGTGGTTGCGGATGTCCTTAATGTCGGACGAGAACATGTTGGAGTAGAAGCTCCATCCGTCTGTGGAACTTGGATCGGAGCGGTAGGCCACGTAGGCGATCACGATGAGCAGATGCAGCATGACAAGCAGGAAGAAGTACACGCGGAAGAACGCCAGGAACGGGTTGAGAAAACTACGGCGTTCCTTGAAGGTCTTGAACTCCTGCAGATTGATGGCCTCGGCTACGTTGAATTCATCATACTCGAGGCACGAAATGGACCAGAAGAACTCATTCACATCATCGTAGTTCGTAATGTTCTTGTGGTCCAGTGGTTTCGTGCCGCCGGACGCCACATTGCGCATCTTGGCCACAACAAGATAGAGCGGCCGCACGACGCGGCGCAGGAACGTGCCCTCGGGCACCTTGGGCATTTTGTCCATCGTCTCTAGCTTGCTGGCGAGCGAGTGATACAAAAAGCACAGGCACTCGGGCATGAAGCGCAGGTTGCCGGCCTCGCCCCAGACCAGCAGAAAGAGCGCGACTTGCATTTCGGCCGTGCCTGGCGGCATGTTGTCGGCCGTGTACGGCGTGATATTGAGGAACTTGCACCACTTCTTGTAGTTTTTAAAGAACCGCGCGTGGACCAGGAGAACGGCCTCCTCCGAGTCTGGGCCGAGCGGGGTTTCCATGCGGGATTCGTAGTTGAGCACCCAGCACTCAAAGTGCTCCTTCTGGTTGGCCACATTGCCGTCCTGGAAGCCGAACTTGGCCTGTAGTCGCTCAAAGACACCGCCAGGTCGGATCACGCGCGCACTCGAGCTGTTGGGCTGCCAGTTGCCCTCGCCGCCGGCCACGTTGCGCTCGGCCGCCTGGTCCTCGAGCGTCTGGTAATTGGAGGCCGCGCGCCGCCGCTGCTGTCGCAGGTTGAAGCTGGGCCGCACGCTGTTCATCATGCCGCCCGGGTCCCCGTGCTTCTCCTTGATCATCCTCCGGAGGCTCCAAGGGCGCAGTGGCTGCAGTTTCACTGTCTGGGGGTTGGAGCCTTTCGTAGCATTTTCCAGTCCACACTGCCCAAGGTCGAAACGGGTGGGTCGGGTTGAAAATGGTTCCTGATTTTGATTAGGCCTTAATAGTGACCCACACTCGTTTTTCTATCGGATCCAGCTTATGATAAGGTAAAACGGGTGGGTGGGTTCATGCAAAAAAATGATTTGAAATGAGATGCGTGTGAGAGGTTCAGAAACCCATGGTTTCGAGGCTAGGGGTAGCCAGCCCCGCCCCTGGATAAACGTGCGCAAGGGAGGAAAATAAATCACGGCGGGGGTTACTGTGGCTAGGGCTCCTCTCGCCGTTATTTTCTATCTGGAACTTTGTCTTTGTGTGGGACGGCGCAATGCCTGGAAGTTTGGAGTTACTGGAACGTATAGGTTATTTTCCTAGAAGCCACGTTTCCTGGAAGCCAAAGGATACAAAAGGAAGGGCAGCGCTAAAGAAGGCGGTTCGGTTCGTCTGGCAGGGTGTCGCACGGACTCTTCCCACGTTCCACATCTGTCTTCAGAGACAGAAGCGCTGAGACGAGATGCGTCTCTGACCACAGAGCACCAACCTATCGTCACGCAGAAGATAAATGGATCAGTAGACGCACAACTCCAGAAGCAAGTGACTCTCTTACCACACCATCGTGCCATATTTTGGTTCCAGAGCACTCTAAGCTCGGTCCTAATTAGGCTCTTATTGTAGGCACAGTCTCACCTTGAAGAAAGCGGATTGATGGAAGAAGGGGATGGATCCATTTCACGCGAACGGACGTGCCAAGATCTCTCGTAATGGCAATGTGGACGCCCCCAGAGCAACACCGAATGCTGCTGCTCTCGACTCTGCTGCTGCTTATGGATGCGGCTTCCGCCAGCGAGAGCTCTCTGGTCGAGGTCTTACCGCTTGGTCTGGATAAGCCTGCAGCAGAGCTGGGCCAATGGGAAGGATACTGCCGCACTGGATGCTTCGGCGCACGTGAACGCTGGGTGGTTGTAACAACCTATAGTCCGCTCTTGACGCAGCAGTTGCAGTACGAGCAGGAGCGAGGCAGTCGAAAGCCGGTCAACGGCGACTTCACGTTTGCGAATCTCGACCAACGGAATGTGATCTCGCCGTCGCCTCCATGCTATGAAATGACCAAGAAGCTGCTCAAACTGCAAATGGCACAGCTATCATCGACTGAGGACCGCTTCGACAAGCAGCTAGGACGGTATGTGTTCGTTAACGTGCGCTCTCCATTCTCGCACAGCTACGATTGGAACAATGATGCGACTTCATACCACGCGACTCGAGAAGTTCCACAGACACAAGCGCACGAAGAACTTCATCATCCAGCGCTCTCAGTGACCATTGAGGACGGCGAACACAATGGGATAGAGACTACATTCACAATCTCGTTTGCATTCCAAAGCTGCGTTGACACGATCGACGTGGTGGTCCAGCTACTTAAGGAAGAAGTCGACTCAGTTGGCATAGTGCATTTGTTGGCAAACGCCAGCGCCATTGGTCAGTTGTTGCAAGAAGAAAGCGATTTGCTGAATCTTTTGCTGCCACGATCGCTGGAAGCGTCTTGGACGAGCGCATTCTCGCTCCACGACTGGGAGCTTTTACGCCAGAAAACACCGGAGGCAGGTCGAAAAGCGCTCGCGGCACGCTGGATGGACATGGCAGAACATAGTGGTCTGCTGGAAAGTGGTCTTGTAACGCGTGTCAACTGCCTGCGGCGTGCACTGGTCTGGTATCCAGGATTTGTGCCAGCATACCTGGCGCTTGCCACGTACTTAAATCAACCCGATGCGAGCTGTCTGATCATGGAAAAAATATTGGAACACGCTGATCCAGCAGAATTCCACACGATTGAAATGCACTCCATGCTGACTACGTATTTCCCACATTGCAGCACTGTGCTGTGCATTGCGAACCTGTGGGAAACCAACGCCTTGTTTCGGTACCTGATCGCATTCAGCGTCGTCTTTAGCACCATTCGAGTCATCTGGATCATGGGATCATTCGTACAGGAGACCTGTCAGTGGAGCTGGCGCTCAGAGAAGTAAGAATATGCAAGATATTAATTTATCAGCACAAAGTACGGTATAATAAAACATAAAAACCGAGTAACCACTTCTTAAGCCATCAGGATTCCGCCCAATCCAAAGTTGATTGTGGCCAGCAGCATGCTCTTCATCTGCTCCATGCTCGTGTACGGAGGTAACTCGACCGAAAAGAAGCAAGTGTGCGCAACTGGAAGGCTTTGCGTGCTATCTCGCCCACCCTTTTTGGTAAGTTTGAATGGCTGCGGCCATTTCCCACGAGGTAACCGAGATCGCCCCCACGCAAAGCGAACGAAATCAGATCGTTGCTCATCACTAAACGATGCCATTGCCTCCCAGAATAGTTGCACAGTGTCGTCTGTCTCGTTGTATCCATCATATCTCGTGTGCTGCTTCCAGAGAGTGACGTCGATCTTAGGAGATCCACAGGTGAGAATCTCCATCTCCGTGCAAGTCAGTAGTGTCAGCACTCGCACAGGAAACACGGTCGCTAGGCCGCGCACCATAGCAGCAACTTGGAGTGCCCCTTCGTGCAAACGATAGTGCTCAGCAAGTTGACAATACTCAAGTCGATTGTGGAACGTCACCCGCTGGTTTTTGCCACCTTCAGCCAGCTCGACTTCGTGGCCGTTGCAATCAAACGCAGTAAATTTTAGGTCGAGTCCTTCAAATGCGGTGTCAAACTCTTCTTCAGTAAAGATTCCATCGCGTTCACAGTTTCGAATGCCATCAAGCATTTGTACAAACATTGCATCTGTTCCTTCCAAATCAGAGCGATGCAGAGGCTCGTTAATCAATTGCTTCCAGACTAAAGACGGAAAAGCAAATGGAAAATCTCCGTGCGTGCGTAAAGAAATGCCCAGAAGCTTGCCCACGAACTCGTACATTTGAATGGCCACGGGAGAAACGCATTTTGGGTTTGGAAGGTACATGGCTCGGTTAGCGCCTGTGTCATGCTGACCGTTCGGACATAACACAAACAAACTAAAATGCGCACAAAACAAATCGTCAACCATAGAATTGGCACCCTCGCGGTAAACGCCACCCCAGTCGACTCCCTCCTCGCCTCGGAATTTGACACTAAACAACCGACCTTTGCTGTCAATCTTGCGTCGAAAGACAGTCGGATCAACCTGATTTAGTTGACGGAATGCTTGAGCGAAGAAGCATTCCGAAATGGAAGGTTCGACTTCGCGATCGTCACGGGATTCAAGTGCTTGGAGTCGGTCCAGAGTAATCCGTGCGGTGGTGTTGTTTGACTCTCCCGAAACTGTCGTGGCATCTATTGCAGCTTCTACGAGAGTATTCTTTAGGTCGAAGAAGATGCAGTAACTCAAGCAACGCAATTTGTGCGCAATCATCCATGGCGATCTCGTATCTCGCAAGTCAATTAAGCGTAGACACTCCTTCAGGCACTGATTAAAGTATTTGAAGAATCCAAATCGTAACTGAATGTCTTCTCGCGGTAAATCCAGAAGCAAAGAGCATCTCAAACCATCAAGAGTGGGATCTAGACGCACGTCTGCCGGTTTTACATCAACGGATGCTATACCATTTGTTTCAGCGTAAATATTTACCCAATCAACGAGTTGCGCATCCATGGCCGGTGTCCAGTGGTGAGGCTGCTGATTATCATTTGCTTCGCCTCGTTTCGCTGGAAACTGGAACCAGAGTAACCTATCTAGCATACTTTCAAGTTTTCTTGGCAGCGCACGCGCTACTTGCTTCTCCTTAGACATACCCACAGCACTTACGGATAAACTAATTCCGTAGAGAGCATTGATATTTTCATCAGCCGTAAAGTTATACTCCAAAATACTTCCAGGAAGTTCAACAGCCCCCATTGGCCAAGGATCCAATCCGCTGTATTTTTTCACCATGTGCTGTTCAGTTGTCTCTGCTTCTTCCTCTTGGTGATTTGAATGAACATTATCATCGGGATGAGTCGTACTAATTTGCACAATACTGCAAAGCTCGAGTGTAGTGCTGGAATTTGTGGCGCATCGCGCATCAAACGTGACAAGCAACGATTGCGCACCATCAAATTGAAGGCGGCCACTCATGGTTGAATCTACAGCGTATGGATGACGGCTTTCAATATTGGCAGCCGAGCCATACACATCCAACCATACTGATGTCAACATATTCTTATGAAGAATATCCGTCTCACCAAGCATGAACCGAGTAATCATCGAAACGTCACTCAAACATTTAAACACCTCTTGTCGATCAACTGGGACAGGAAGCTGAACTGGGCCTTCTACGCGTGGCACGTCAAGACGGAGAACTGGATTTAAGGATTTTTCAAATACTGATGCTGAGTGCATGGTCATCACTGACAGTTCCACTAGTTGTAACAGATTGGCCGAAATGAAAACTTTTCCGGTTTCTTTTTCGGTTTTTGCACGAGTAACTGCAAGTTTACCGATTGATTCTAAAGACTCCAAGTCCGGAATTTCTGTCGGTGGAAAAAGCTCTGGCTGATGCAGCAATTGAAGCAGTAGACGAGCTACTCTACTCTTGAAAGGTGCTCCCGGAGATCGTAAATAGCGTACCAACGCTCCGTAGATCTTGCGATTATGCACAGCGCCACGACGAATCAGCTCTCCGGCTTCATTGAGTAAAAATTCTAGTACCCAACAAGCCCACTCTAGCGATGGATTCACCAATACTTCATTTTCATTCGACCAGCAAATACTAGCCATTGGTTTTACTTGAAATCGATATCCATAGCCGTGGTCTTTTATCGGGTCATCTTCAGCAGCAATAAACTGGAACCAAAACTGATGAGAATGAACCAGCAAATCGGGGGAAGATGCAGCGGAGTGGTCGATTTCTCCTATACGATGCTCACAATCAGCATCAGAGAAAAATAGGAGCTTCGTTTTGGGTCCAAGCTTGCAGCGTTGGTCAAAAACAATACGCAACGAGCGAAATGACGAATCAATTGTGACAGCTCGGACGTATTCACAACGACCGAAATACGGGTGGAGAGATTGATACTCTGTTGTGGGCGTGGGCGAAGAAACTGTCTTGCTTGATGCTCCTTCACCTGCTACTCGAGTGGATTCCACAAAATGGCTCACACATTCCTTCACAAGCACACTAGACAATAAACCATCATGCTTGTCAACTCCCCCAATGTAAGCATCAGCTACTTCCTGAGCTTCGGTGTAAGACGGCAGGCGAATTGAGCGAAGTAAGGATCTGTCGGTCGGCAGGCCATTTTTTATAATTTTATCTTCATCATCTGTCTTGGTTTCTTCGTAATTCTCAGTAGATCTCCCATATTGCATTGTTGAATGGACTGAATCTTGCATGGATAATGCAATCGCCTGATTTAGTTCTTCGTCGCACTCAGCATCATCGATTACACTAAGGCACGACATATCCGGGCGAGCAGCGATTATACTAGCCGAATCCGAAATCGCAAGTTCCTGGTGCTGCCCTTGAATGCTTTTTCCAGATTTCATCCAAAGCCAATCTGCATTTTGAAGCTTACCGCTTTGGGCTTCTTCCTGTAGAATATCCAGCATAATTTTTTGCAGATTTTGTAGAAGTGGTGCAGATTCATCGATATTTCTGGGTCCATGACGACAGGATTTGGACCCTGAGCTCGTAGCCAGATGCCTTTGCTGCCTATCGCGACGGAATATCCATTGTTCTGGCACACTAGAGAATGCTGGATCAGACACAGCGACGAGCTTCAATAAGTTGACAAATTGGCGTGCACCTCCAACAGCATCCAGAATTGTGTCAGAAAAGGATGTCCCACCCTGTTGTAAATTTTCTCCAGCTTCACTGAATTCGTAAGCTGCCAGAGAAGCTATCACTGCTCGTCTGGCATAATGAGTCGAGAGCGCATTTTCAGTTCTGACCGCCACCCGATGAATACTATTCACATCTACCACTTCCTCATCATAGATTTTCGTGATCCGTCGAACATCTTTAGCATCATGCCATTCATCTTCAAATGCACCAGTCTCAGTGTTCAAAAAGGTAATCAAAATTCCGTCGTCTGGGGAATATCTCCGATACGTTCCGGTACGACTGTTTCCAGCAATATTCTGGACTGACCCGAGGCCACTTACCACCGTCAACAAAATGTGTGGGGTTAAATAGTTAGGGTCGAGAGCAGCAAAACCTGGTAATGGTGCTTGGACGGGTGACCGTGAAGACTTTGGAACAGCAAGCCTCTTCGTTGGCAGTGGCGCCAAGATCGGGGCTAAACTGAGAGCATTTACCTGAGAGCTGTCACCTCCTCCATCGTCTCCCAACGTTGATGCCAAACTCACAGAAATTGCCGACGTAGCCGTTACCAGAAGATCAGCTTGATCGATATCTTCTAAAGCCGCACGATCCTCCAAAGAGAGCGTTTGTTTTGACACGAAGTCATCCGTTAACAACAACACGGCGTCAGCTTTCTCCATGTATCTGCTTCCATGCTCAATTAGCCATTCCATTGCTCGATTTGGGTCTCCGTTAGAAAGGTCTAAGGCACAAAGTGCTAAGTAAAATGGCATGCCCGAAATGTTCTCTAACTCTTCTGCTTTCGCCCGTAGAGTTTGTTGGTCCTCGCTACCAGAGGAATTTGTCGACCTTCCACGTTCCATGCTAGCCGCACGAAGCCTTTGTGCTTGCTGACGCTCCTGATAGGCAGCGGCACCGACGCCCATAAGCCACTCAACAGCCAAATTAGGGTCATTTCGAGAGTTTTCCAGAGCCACCATACACAACTCAAATTCAAATCCCATCGCAGCTAGTGTAGATGCGAAACCACGACGTACACGGTATTCTTCAGTCTCTTCAACGGCAGGATCACAGTTGGGCTCAGAAGAAAGTGTCGTCGTATCTTTAGCTTCAGGAAGCGTAGGAACTTTCGGGTCTTCCAAGCCATGAAACATGGCGCTGCCTAATGATGTCGAAGCTTCAATAAGTCGACACAAAATTATTCTTCCTCGCTCTTGAAGAAATGGCAAGCTAACGAAAGTGTTGAGTCCGCACGGAGAAAGTGCTGTCGATAGTAGGCTTTGCGACATCGCTTCACGCACAATGTCTTTGGCAACATGAATTGAATGACGCAAAATCGACTCAAGTGCTAAAAGAGCCCGAGAGCGGATTTGCATGTGCCAAAGATCATCAAACGTCTGCATTAAGTTAGATTTTTCCAGCGATGATAATTGTAAAATAACTGGTATCATGTCCATAGCCAGAGGTATCACATTTGATGGTAGACGAACTTCTTCTATTGGTGAGAGCGCCGAAATGGAAACTTCTTGAACGTTGTGACTTGGATCGTACTCATCCGAAGACGGACTCAATACCACGCGAACTGTTGATGACCTTGCATTCAATTCAATTAAAGTTGCAAGTACTGATCCCTCGCCAGGATCAAGTGTGTGAGTGGTTCCGCCTGCATCTTCAGTAGTGCTTTCCTTGGATGTAACACTGACCTTTCCGCCGATGCGAATACAATCGGAATGCGAGCCTAAAACACAAAGCGCACCAACCGCTCGAACAATTGCCGCGCGTACACGAAGATCTGATGACTCCATTTTTATGTTTGATGAAGCTATATCATCCAAGTTTTGACGCAATACTATCGGAGAAATGTTCCGAATTGCAGAGCACAGCAACTCAGCAACGCGATCTTTCCAGTTACTATTGGTGAGTAATAATCGCAGAAGCGCAACACTCTCTGATGCGAGAACGAGATAAACTTGTCCCGATCGAAATCCCATTGGATTTGAGAGGGACTCGACAATCGCAGCAGAATCACTCGACACTGACGGTAACACATTTGTACTGTGAGCAGCCAAAGGAGCTGTAGTACTACAGACTGACTCAGCCACTTGATCCAGCAGTAAGTCTACAAAAACCGATTCAGATCCTAGTATGGCACCAACATCATTTGGTTTCACAACGCCGCGGCCACATAAACTTCTTAAAAGCAATTTCACGACACGTTGGCAACGAGGCGATGCCAATCGAAGTAGCTGAAGTAATTCTCCGAGTACGCGTGGTCGGCCAAGGTGCTCTAAAGCACGAGGCTCTCTGCTTTCAGAAAACATGAACAAAAGCAGCTTGAACATAAAAAATTCCACTTCAAGAGGCTCCAGTCGATCACTGGATATCTCACCTACGCTTGACGCGGGAAATACCATTTTTTGATGAGATCGTTTTGGATCGATCCCGCTTGGAGTAGATCGAAAGATCCCACCTCGTTGCTTTAAAGGCGTAGACATAGACCGAGGCATTCGCTGACCTCTTGTCAAACCTTCTGTCTCTTGCGCGAGTTCCGTTGCAAGACAAAGCTCTCTTTCAATGACTTCAAAAATCTTGCGGTGAAATTCCATAGAGAACCACAACGTTTGCAATACAGGCTCCTCAAGCTTGCGATTAGTTGCAGCACTCTTGGCAGCGTCACTAGCAGCTTCAGCTGTACGCGTGCGTATGTCTTCTTCGTCATAGCTTAATTCAGACCCACGTCCAAGTGGCGAAAGCATACTTCGGGGGCTGTCAGATCCAAGATGTTGATAAAGTTTTTGCTTTCGTTTCAATTTCGCGGTAGCTGCGGCCGAAATAGCCTCGCCTTCACGTCGCTCGTGGATACCTCCAATACCAACTGTCGATAAAAATCGGAACACAATCCATGCACATCTTCGCGTCTGCTTCTTGATTAAAATATGCTCATCAGTATTGACGCTCAAAATCTTAACTAGGGTTTTCGTAGTAGCATCAAGACCATCAATCGGACTTCCCACTTCAACCACATTTTCTGGATCTGAAGAAAAATCTTCAATTTCTTCGATATCGAGGTCGTCTGCATCGCTATCGCATGGATTCCAACTTGTACGTTGAGTCATAGATTCATCGTATTCACAAACGAGTCTAGAGGACTTGACACAATTGATGTACCGACGGCCATACGCAACTCGAATTACTCGCTGGAATTGAATAATTCCTTTTCGAAGTTTCATCCACTGAGATTGGTCCATATCGTTGACACAAGGATGCGATAAAACCGGTACATTCATCTTAGTCCAGTGGCAAAACGAAATGTTCGAATGGTGCACACCACTCTCCGCGGTATTATCTTCCATATGAGCCTTTGACGACGAAGAAATTCTGTCATAACCACATGCACCTTCACCCTCGTTGAAATGCCACAATGCAAGCAGCTCTCTTGATCGGGTTGCTTTCGAATCAATTTCGTAAGGAACAGCACGCTCAAAGTCTCGAGAGATTTGTTCTTGCTTGCGTGCCACACGCCAAATGCGAGCTTCTGCGATTGAACCTTTAAAAGCACGCTGAGCACATCCATTTGTAACCGGATTCCCTTGGGCATCAACATTATTGATCCAGCTTCCGAATCTTGCAGCGCGTAAATGGATTTTCTCGCAAACCCGTTCATATCCTGATTCTACTACAAGCTTACCATTCGCGAAAAATTGCAGACGCCTTTCATGCCCTTTATATGTCAGTGCAACGTGAGTCCACTCATGACTTCGAAAGCGAAATGACGTAAATAGATGCTCGCGTGGATAATTGCCCATTACAGATAATTGTAAATGCCGATCGACAAACTCAAGATGAACGCTGCCAGTCTGCAATCCATTGTCACTTCGTAGGCAACAATAACCACTCAGTTCAACTGGGTACACCCACATTTCGATTGTAAAATCATCAACTTCTCCAAGTGCTGGAGTTTCGACAAAGCTAATTTCTTCACACTTTGCAGGATTGGCTGGCCCATGCGAGCCAGTCGATGAGCTCATACCGAACTGCAGAACTTTTCGATCAAGAAAATGCGTGCAACACCATGATAGCTTAGATTGCAAATTTCGCAGTAATTCCGAATACATGAGGGACATTGATGACGCTGTTTGTCGCGCAGTTGGTGTCATGTTTTCTTCCAATGCTGAGCTGAGGACGTTTTTCTGCCTCCAAGCCCTTGAACACGCATACGGTGGGGATCGAAGCATCAATCGTAATATATCGCGTTTTGTGACGTATCCGCTGTGAAGAGCACTTTGTTGAACAAATTGTTCAGACAAAGGATACCAATTCATGTTCGTGTAAGCGAGTGAGCCAGAGTCCATACGCTTGACAGGATATCCTTTAGCAAGCAGTTTCATGTACTTTCCATCTTCTGAAGACTCACTACGGATCGAATTGACAGAGAAAATATCGTGTAAAATCGTAATAATTCCTGACTTAAGCAAAAATGGATGATCTCGAGGCTCAAAATCCAAGCTCCACGCGCATAAAATGGCTTGCTTCAACTGAGAATCTAAGGGTGCATCTCCATTCAGTAATTGTGATAAGTATGAATAAAGGTCACAGAACGCTTTTTGAACCTTGTCTGTGGTTGGTCTATTGCAACCTTCCAATCCTTTCAAATAATGGTGCCTCACGGTTGCACGAAATGTTTCTGCTATTGCCTGTCCATCATTCAGCTCTCTTGATTCTTTCTCATCATCTGTAAATCCACGCAATGCTGGACGTAGGAATATGATAACGTTGTGGCGAGCGGAATCGTACGAAAGGAGGCTCAGAATGTTTTTCATTGCTTGAAGGCCAAACAGACGAGATTCAGATCGTTTTTGACGTCTCTCGAGTAAAGCCTGCAGCACTTCAGGCGGAGCCCCAATTCCTGTGCGAACATACAAATCGCATGCTTTCATCATAGCAACAAAGCTGTCCTTATAATGGTAAACTTTTTTGGCAGAGCGTTCGCTCCCATTTTCGCCGGCGTCAATCAATGCATCGGTTGAAGGTAATCCTTCCACTAATGGAGAACTTATTGATGTTCGTCTTTTGCGCCAACGATGTTGAGCTCGCAGAACGTCGACAATGCCTGACCATTTTGAAAGATCCGATTTACTTAAACTCTTCCATCGCTCAACCATAGGTTGGAGAGACGGCGGTGTCTTTTGCGCACTCCATTTTTCAGCAAGATTGCTAAGCGCAATTTGAGAGCTAACTCCTAGCCGGTCGCGTTCTTCTGAAGGTGGTGCAAGCAAACACAAAAATTCTGCTCGCTCACATACTTGATTCAAAAGTTCGTCAAATGTTTTTGGGATAGCAATTTTTTCGTGCAAATCGATGAAATCAGATACCTTTCTTTTTACAGGAACAGTATCACGATAACCATCAAAGGATGATACTACTGGCTCAGACGGCTTCGGGGGTAATTCATCATCATCTCTTGCTCGATACTCTTGCCTAGTTTTTATTAGCCAATGGCGAAGTGCAATGATTTGGCTCCACACAAGATTAATGTCTTCAGAGGGAACCAAGTTGGAGTCATCAAAAAAAGACCTATCACCAATGGATTTGGCATGTTCTGCGCCGGCAATAATTGCCTGAACTTCGTGTAACACATGTGCTGGGGCATGCTTGATTAATGCTGCACAAGTAAGACGCTCACAAATAGGAAATCGACCTAGTCGGCTTAGAAAAGAGCGATCTGGAGAATGCTTTTCAAGCCAGGATAAAACGACTTGTGCAGGTCCATCATCTGACATATCGCGAATCAAGGTACTGAAAAAATCTGTATCACGTAGTGATTCGATTTCATTCGTTCTTGATCCACGTTTTGATGTTCCTCCAATGGACGGAGTATTATTTTCATCTTCGTCTAATCCACGCGGAGGTCCATTAATATTGGGCACCTGATCAATGGAAGGATGCTTGTGATATTCTAGACGAAGAGCGTTTGACCAGCTTTGACTTATGCTTTCTTTGCGATCACTAGCTCCGATCATCGGTAAATCTTCCAAAATGCCGCCACTAAGGAGAGGTGATTGCAGCCAAGGCAATAATTCTTCTTCTACTCCATCAACTGGGTGCCCAGCAATTAACGTGCTCGCCAATCTACCCGCAAGAGACGCAATAGAATTATGCAAGTCAAAGAGCCAGTGAATGCGTAATGTTGATTGCGCAATTCCTGCTGGACGTATCTGAACAAGATCATGTGGACCAAAGATTGAGACTCCTGGGGCAAGAGTATTAGGTAAAGTCTTCAGCTCCAGCGAATACGGTTGAAGGTGTGACGTACGGAAAGCAACACCCATATCATGCCCATTGTATGCAAATGATAACGTCTGCAGGTCATAATCCACAACGAGAGTAAGCAAGTCACCTGAAGATAGAACAAGCCTATCGCCATAGGGAACTTTCTGGCCCTGAACCCATAAAGTCCCAACTGATGGCATCCACCCAATGCTGGTATCACTTTTGCCAAGAAACGTTTCGTAGCATCTTGATATTGAGGACATCTTGTTGGCACTCAAGCTCCAGTCCACACCCACACAGAGATGCCCCGACACCATACCCCCAGTGCGAATGCTCTTTACAATGAAATCAAACGCATGCACACCTTGAATTACTGAAGTTTGCAAAAAACAGCTTCGCCACGTGTCGCTTTCGCCGAGAACTTGCACAGAAGTGCCAGAATGGCTCACGAGCACAGAACTCAATTTTCGTTTTACATTGAATTTGACACTAAATGATCCATGACGCGGCACAAATCGAGGTATTGAGTCCAGTGGATTTTTCCCTTCAACAAGAAATGTAGGAACGCCATAAGCTGCACCGCTAAGATTTTGCGAATTTGGAAAACCTGGAGATCCAGACGCGTAGCAGTCGCGCAATATTTTGATGTACGAACTATCATACTCCTCATCCGGTAGATTCTCTTTTTTATACCATGGATCACCGCCATTTGCATATTCTTGAGTAGTCAGCCGATACAGCTTTCCTTGAGTTAATTTAGCCGGTGTCAACAGCGTTTCAATTGCATATCCCAGTTCGTCCTTTCGCGATGAGCCACTCACAGAAACATATGCAATTAATGTCTGCGTGGCCTCTTCCCACAGACGCACTGTATGTTGACGTATTAATCGCCCTCCATTTTTCACAGGATTCACAGAGCGACCAAGTGCAACGATATGAAAAGTGCTTGCCGCCTCAAACTGAAAACCAATTTGTCCATCAAAATGGTCTTTGTCACCGGTGTATAAATGCTTGAATACATTATACATTTGCTTGGTTGATTGATGCTGCACCCCCAAAGATTTGTCAACAGCGACCATTCTTTCCATTTCTTGCGATTCAATACCTCTAGCCTTAATGTGCATTTCCAGTTTTCGCAGACGGCTCTCCGACTTGTTGACAATACCTAAATCAGAGCAATAGTGATCCAATACACCCAGTAATCTTGTAACAGCCGGAAGAGAGGTTCGTGCAAGCAAATGCTGTCGACGAAGCAAGCACGAGCAAGAAATAAACCATGGCAACAATTCTGATAGCAAAGGTACCTGAGATGGATCTGCACTAGGAAATTCAGTCTTTGTACCCAAAAATGATTGCTCTGTTTGATCAACAACCAGTTCTTCTGCAAGATGTCGGCAAGCATTAAGCAAAAGTGATCCAAACTGCAAAATAGTTTCTTGAAGGAAAACACGATTTCTACATTGCTGTTTACTGTCAGCAATTTCATTTTCAACTGAGATGTTTGATGTTGTTTTCTTGGTTTGTTCCACTGCTCCTGCAAGAAGATATAACTGATATGTTTTCAATAGCATCATTGCACCCCCAGCTAGCTCTTGAGATTCATTTGATTGCGCAATAACAGAGTGACTACTTTTGTTCGCAGATACCAGAGCAATCAGGAGACCAATTGCTTCTTTAACGCCCTCCATGCACGAAGCCGTAGGATCATTAAGTAAATCCGTCACATCGTCATCGCTGCCCTCGTTTTCATTAGGAAATAATGTTAAAATACCGTCTTGTCCAGGACGTGATAGCATGCGTAGTAACGACAATAGCATAAAGAATCGCGACGATTTTTTGTCGAGACCAGCCACTGCATTATGACGAAGTAATCGAAGTAGCAGATCAATTTTCTGCTCCGGAGCACTATAAAGAACTGGAATTCCTGCAATGATTGTCTCTGCCGCAGATAGCTGGACGATCGACGGAGACAAAGAATGGTAATTAAGGCCATCTTGTACATTTGCAATCACTTCTAGCTCTAATCGAAGGTCCTCCAATATATCACTCGAAATCCCCATATCGGTGACTGGATCCACATCGTATGAGTCGAAACAGACAAAATTTGCTCGAATAAGACCAACTAGGTGCAAACATCGTTCACAATCTAGAATTGCTCGTCTCTCAGAACGCTTTTCCGGCTGGCAATTTTGCAGTTCTTGGCGACATGTCTGAAGCATCGACAAGAAAACACGAAACACATCTTTATTCGGCTGGCGGCAAAATGGTTCCTCAAAAGAAAAACAATTGTTTCTGACTGGATTTAATGACTGGACAACATGTTCACCGCCATATTCAGAAGCATGTTGGATAGAAGTTGACGAATTCATTGTTGTTAAAGCATTCAACTCACGCACTATCATTGTTCGCATTTCATGAAAAGGGTAATCACACCCGTACAGAGTTTGAAGATCCAATTCACCCTGCTCATCAGTTGAAACGTTCAGCAATTGAGAATCTTTATTGTTGCTTGAGATAGATGATTCCATATCTGCATTGATAACTTCTTCACGACAACCCACTTTGCAAACCACGCAAGTTTGATGAGATCCTTTATTTATTTGCGAACATTCGAGACATGTCCATTCTTCGAGTGGATACACACAGGGATCGATCCATATAGCATGGGCAAAATGATTCGAACCCGGGCAGGTAACTTTTAACTCTAGCATTCGGACATTTCGAACTGACAGCTCAATTTTTTCGATAGTACGTCGTTCTGTGAGCGGTTTGGATTGCCAGAGTAATTTACCATCTCCAGATATCGTATAAACAGCAGAGACAGCGCGCTGTTGCAGAATCTCATTACTAACATCGTCATTGATCGCTACAGCCCCGACAAATCGGTCGTAAGCACCAGCAAGATCGTAGATAACAAATGCATCACCTCGAGCTGGAGGATGCGTCGAAAGGCTGCGTTGTTTTGTTTCGCCATTAATTTGAATAAGACTAGCGGGAGTTGTGGAGCTTGAAGGAGTCCGTGACTCAGAGTCACTGGCATATCCTAAATGGCCGCCTTTGCCAAGAGTTCCATATCCGACAGAGAAATAATACTCCTTCAGGTTGGAAAGGTACAATGGATCGATATCAGTGTTTCCAGAATCCTGATCATCCCATTTGTAAACGTCGAGGAGAGTAATTACTTTTCCAGATCCATAAAACGAAACAGCTGGATATATTTCGTGTCCACCCAGATCAGTAAACACAACCCCGTAGTCGGTGTCATTGATTTTAAATGCAAGAGTTCCATCACTCATGTCGACATCAATTTGAACGATATCACCTGGATGTACCTTGCCAATCGATCGGCTCAGTTTATGCCCTCTTGCGTACAGATTTCCGTTGTAACCTCGCAGCATCCACAAATTTGGTGAAGAATCGTATCCGCTGACAGTAACTGGCAGTATTGCAGCACCGAAGCAGGTCATTTCGTCATCCACTGTGTCGTTGTCCAGCCGAAATTTCCATGATGCCTTTCCTGACGAAATTCCAACATTTACGGCAGCATATTGATAACTTGTCTCTCGGGTGCGCACAGCTAGCCCACCATCTTCAATCGTGACACCAGTAGAGCAAACAGAGGTCTCGAAAACCGCACGAACTTTTCTAGACTCGTTAGATTTCGTGCTCCCATCCCCCCTTGTTAATCTACAAGCGGCATCCTTTCGATACGCCTTGATACCTTCATACAACAAATACGCTTGATCGAGTGCAAATCGACCAACTCCAAGACTATTTGATGCGGAATATTTGCCTTCAAAATGAAACAGCATTTGCAGAAAAAGTAATACCGCACCAAGAGATGCGGTCGCTAATGTCCATGATTTCAAAGCGCCAATAGTTTTCACGATGATATCGTCGTTTGTAGATGTCAACGCTCCAAGCAACCATTGAGCCACATCGTTTATTGTGGTTTTGGGGTCAACAAAAAGCGTATTCGGAGATGGCGTATGCAACGTCAATTGCTCAATCGCATACAGAGCGTTTCGATTTGCGGCCGGGATGCCAGTCATTACAATGCGAATTGCATCACAGTTCGCCGGAAATCGCGTAATAAAATGCTCTGGCGCCGATGTTGCTTGTTCCATTAACTGAACAAACGTGGAGCTCCCTGTGATTCGATATTGAATGGCAACTCTTTGCGGAATGCATTTCAAGTGCCACCGAATTGAGATCGAAGACACAAGCGATGTGTCGAGGTGGTGGATTGTGAAATTGGTCACTCCTGGGCGAGGGAGCGACTGCCAGTACGTACTGGTATTCTCATCAACCGCGAATTCAGCCGCGTGGTTGCGTGGCGTCGTCGTCGACGAAGATGCGTCGACCATGTGTTTTGTCACGGCCAGCTTGAGTTCTGGCTGTTGCTTCGGAGGGCTCCAAAATGAAAACAGTGACAGGACTGGAAAGCACGTCAGCAGTCGGGACATTTCTTCAAACGATTGCATGGCATTCACGCTGGTGTAGTCGAACGACTGGAGCAGCGCAGCGAGCGTGTGGATTGCCAAATGGTGTAGCTCCACATCAGATCCGCCTGGGACCATTGCACGATTCATCTTGAACACAGGTCGGGTCTTCATGAGCTGGCATGCGATCTCTGAGCTGTGTGAGATAACAGCAAGACGACGTTCCAACACGTGCGTGAACACTGGCGTAGGTAACGCTGTGATGAGCATTTCCTCTAGAGTGCGAATAGAGGCCTTCTCTTTGCCCACAGGGTCAATGACACCGGCACTGGTCATATTGAGATAGTCGTGCACGCTCTGGCGGCACTTTGTCTTGCGGTTCTTGTGCATGCGATGCTCTGTGGGCAGATCGCCCCCCGCGGTGTCTCCACAGATCAAGCTCGATATAAACGTATCGTTCAGCAGATTCGCCTGTAGACTGAGCAGATACTCCTCACTCTGCAGGTATTCGTCCCAACTCGAAAGCGTCGTGTACTGCAACGGCGCGCAACAAATCACGCAGATCCGCGTCTTGCCCGAATGCAAGCGTGCGGTCTTGGGCATCCATCCGTCGTCCTCCATCGCAGTCGCAGCCGCCATGGCGTCCGCACTTTCATCGCGCAAGTCAATGCCCGCACTGGCCGAAGTTGTCGTTGCCGCTGTCAGCAAAGGGTCGCTGATCTCGTCGTCCAAGGGCATGTGGTCGCCAGCACTCGTGCTGTCACCGCGGCTCACGGTCCGCATGCTCCGCGGCGTGAGCCCCGCGAATACGGGCGCGTCGATGTCCTCCTCCATACCGCCTCTCCAGGTCTCAAGGCACGAGCTTAGCTGGAAGCGTGGCCTCTGTGCTCAAAGATCTCCTTCGATCGTCGCACTCATCTCCCTCATGGATTTCTTTGTGCAACTGTTTTCAACCAATCATTGAGCTAGAAAATATATGCTCGAACCAATCACAGGACTGGAAACCGCAGATTCAAGTAGCCAAAATATCTTGAGCTTGAAGCGATACAAATGCCAGCGCATTTGTTTCTGACTCCACTTGAGATCGGAATTGCATGGATATTTACAGTCCAGAGAATGAATAGCCATCATCAGATAGACGTACTTACCGTGAGAAACCAGTATGCAAAGCCAACGCAGCAGCAGCACAAGAACAGAGTCTGCCGGAGCATAAGGCAAATCGTTGTTCTTTTCGTATATCGAGCCCGAGAGCTTAATCTTCATGTCTCTCGCGAGTGCATCGCTGTCTGCTGTTGTACCGCCCCATTTGAACTCTCCAAGGTGTTCACGCTGCTTACACGCGCTTGAATTCCGCGCTGCCCACAATACTGCACGACTCGAGCTGCTGCGCGTACTTGACAGCTTCCTCGTTGAATTCGGCCGACGGTAGCACGACAAGCGAGCTGTGTTCGATGGCAGCCAGCGGTGCACAGGTCACGCCGTCCTGGCCAGTGAGCAGGATCTTGTCCGAGGACGTAAGTGAGAGCCTAGTGAACCAAACGCATGGTATGTCAGCAATTGCCAGCCAGCCAAAAAAACCTTTCACTTGGACCACGTACTTCTTCGAAAGCTCACTGGCGCGCTTGAGCAGATCGCCGTGCGTGATCACGCCGCTCTTCTTGGGGTTCTGTCCTTCAACCTCTGTTACAATCGAAGAGGCAAAGCGTAAGATACTGAGTCCATTTCCTGTCGCTGAATGCCAATGAACGTACTGGAGTAGGCGACTGCGAGAGGAGTCTTTTCGTTGAGCGTCTTCTTGACAGCTGCCATGACGTGCGGCTCCGGGGAGTTGACCATGGCCTGACGGAACGGCAGAATGCCCTCCACGTAGTCGTAATTCGTGGACATCACGGTGTGTAGGTGGCGAAAGCGCTTGTTGCGGAGCACCTCGTAGTTCTCACGGACTAGTTACAGCAGGTCGGTCAGTATGGCGCATCTATCCCAACAACAAGCGCAATGCGAGGCTCCTTACACGTATCGAGCTCCGGGAGCAGTCCCTGGATGATCTTGGTTTGGTTGCGGCCGGCGATCTTGGGCTCAAACAGGATGCCGCTGGCCTTGCTGTCGTGCAGGATGTACTCGACTTCGGCCGCAGTCGAGATCTCGGGTTCGATGACAGCGAGCGTGACGCCAGCCTTGGCAGCAGCGAGCTGCGTGACCACGCTCTCGGCGTTGTTGGGCAGCCAGACCGCGAGCACGTCACCGGGCTGGAACTGCAGGCTCTGCAGGCCGTGCGCAAACTCGTCCACCACCTCGTTGAGCTCCTTGAAACTCCATCGGATGTCCTGCTTCACGCTGCGCAGCGCTTCCTTGTGCGGCAGACGCTCCACGGCCTCCTCGAGCGTGGCGCCCACGGTGCTGGCGGCGCGAGCGCCCAAGGCGAAGCGCGCGAGTCCCTTGGCGCGCACGAATCCCAGCATCTTGTTACTCAAAGTCTCCCCCTCGTTCTTCGCCACAAAAAATGCGGACCACCGTAATTGGTGGTCCTGGAATAGTGTGGCGCGGCTACACCAAAATCCTATCATGTCTTAAATTAGCGTGGATTACGCAAATGATAAACATAGTGTGCAGTACATGAAACTGGGCTCTTTGGATTTGGCGCCAAAGCACTCGCTTACTCAAGATGCTGATGCCGGTCTGTGTGGACGAAGCTACCAAGGACTGGTGTCTTGTGGAGTTCCAGGGCCAGCTCGTGGCCAATGAGGCCGACAGATCTCCCGGCACCGCAGACAACAGCATGAAGAACGTGGAGATCGGCAAGCTCAGCTACGTCAATGGCCAGCCCACGCTGCGCATCGGTAACCACCAGCTCACGGGCAAAGTAGTCAAGCTCGCCAAGCCGCTAGCGATTCTGCAGCGTGTAGGAGGAATTGGCATCGCTGCTAGTGGCAATGGAGTTGCAGAGAAAGCCGTGTTAACTGCTGGAACGACGGTAGACCCAGTTCCGTCACAGTACGAAGTCAAGGGCGTCGCACGAACGCGCGTGCTATTCGCGACACGCCCCAAGCCGGTGCTAACCTGATGCGCACAACGTTATATCTGCGCTTTGCGCCTCAAGACATGCAGATCAGTGGAGTACCCACAGAACCAATCTAATAAATCAATCTACGTCCTTATATTTGAAGCAGACAAGGTATTATTTCCCACATGCATTACCACCAACCTCCTGCTGGAGGTCGCCTTCGTCCGCCGCCACCACCACCGCAATGGACGACGCACCCAGCCGCTGTAATACAGGGAACTAGGCCATGGCCACCGATGCCACCGCAGGCGATGGACGGACCTCCTCGTTTCGTTCCTCGTCCGATGCTGATGCCAGCTCACCAGCATTACGCCTCGGGACCGGTCTTCCGGCGACCTCCGCCGCCACTGCCTGTGGATCCAGATGCGCTCTGGCTGCAATCCTTTGAGCGGCAACATCTACAAAGTAGTAACGCTCCGTTGGTTGAATCCAGGCGTCGAGAGCCACCTCTCAGGTGCGTTGGCCTGGGCATTGCAATCGTCTCATGAGGCTGACGTCCGTCCATTTTAAGACAGTTGCGCGTGCGCTTGGCGCGTATGCAGTCGCTTCTGGAGCAGCTGCAGACTGTCGCAGCTCAAGTCGTGGAGCTGGATACTCGCTTGAGCGTAGAATCTGACGCACAAGAGCTCGAACTCACGCGCGTGAGAGTGCAGCGAGATCGAAAGCGCGGAATCTGCATCGGACTGAAGAGTGAGCTCGAGCAGCTCGCCAGTCACTCAGTCCACCTGCCACCAGATCGTTTGGCCGAGATCAAGCGATTCGCCCAGCGGGTCCAGCTGAAAAAGGTTCGTGACTAACTAGTTTTGTTTGAACATTAGACGCCAAGTCTTCATTCTACGCGTTGTCATAGAAAGCGAGGCGAGATGCCAAGACACAGCGGCAGGCGGAGAGCGCGATACACCGAGCCATGGCCGCATCAAGTACAAAACTGTGAGTTTTTGGGTCCGTAGAAGAGATGGCGGCAGCAGGAAATGACTGGTATGTTGTGCTTGTCTGCAGAGACGAGAGTGCACACAAACAGGAACCACAGCAGCAACAAGCCGAGCTTGAAGCATTGGAGCAGGCAACGAAGCTGAGTGCGCTTGGTCATGAGAAGCGAGTGCTTGAGGAGCGGGAAAAGGCCAGAAAAGTGCTCTTGCTGCTTGATCTCAAGGAGCAACGGCGACAAAATCGTACGCATCAGAGTGATTATTCCTTTGGTTGTGTTGATTGTCCTTCTGACGTGTTTGGTACAATAGAACGAGCTCCCTTGGACGACGAAGAGCGAGTTTTGCTGGAGCAAACGCGAGATATGGCAATGAAATGCCTTGGAAAGCGGTCTAATCGACCTCGAGCCAGCATCTCCACGCCACCAGAGAGCGCGTCTCAATCTCAAACCCCAGTTCAATTGGAGGGACCAATACCTCGAACAGAGTCATGCGATGCGCTTACGGACCCTGAGACGATCGACATGGAAACCTTAATCTGCAGACGCAGCCAGTGGGACCGGTTTCTCGTATCCGCTTCAAATGTTCCTGGGGCCTCATCGATTCCACCGGTAAAAGTATTCTTCACGCTCTGCACACTGTCAAGGGAGCCTAACTTTTGGTTAAATGCGCAGCATTTCGTTCCTCCACCGAGAACGCCCAGTGCCTCCTGGGCTATTTACCTTCATACACAGACCATGTGAACTTCGTAAAACAGAAGTATTCATCTATTGTAGCATTTTGGATTAATAGCAAACGTGCTGTCACGATTCACCAACGCCGTGTCACATTCAACAGCTAAAGGCTCTTTTTGTCTTCATTTGCGAGCCGCTCAAGGGCTTCTTTACACCGTGGAAAGGCATGATCCTTTTAAATAGTTTAGATTTTTTGTGCAGTCTACGCATGCGGTGTGGAGAGCGCAGATGCGAGGTTTCGAGTCGGGTTTGCTTGGTCATTCGAGCTCGACGCCAATGCTGATGAGGCAGTCTTGGCAGCAACCGTTGGTGGTTTGTCCACAACTTGCCGACTTGAGGAGCTATGGAAAAACTCGGACACGCACTGTGGGCTCGTGTTGTTGGTAGGGAACAGCAGATCCTGAAGACTACCCACAAGATCTCCAGTTACGCGATTCGTGAGTGATGGCAGGCTCAATGGTGTGCGGTGGATTGCTTCAGCCATGTGCATAATGGAAGCTTCGGACGAAGTGGCAGCATCATTCTTGGATGATGGTTCCTCGGCGAGCTTGAAACCCACGAACTCGCGGATGTATTGCTGCATGTATAGCTGGAGCTGCTGCTGCTGCTGTTGCATAATAAGCTGTGGGTGAACGGGTTTTCCTTGTGTGTCAAACTGGAGCAGGCTATCATCGGTGGAGATAGTAAGATCGACGACGCTTGAATCAGCCGGCTTCGAAATCTTTGGTGACGAGGACGCTGTGTTTAGTGCGACAGGCTCAATTTCCTGCTTGATTCGCTTGAATGAGCTCTCCTCATTCTTGGGAAGCGTTCGCCTCTTTCTGCTTAGTGCTCGAGCATCGGGGCTGTCTGACAGAGACGAATCACTGCCGTCCTCTGATATGTCGCTATCACCAGACTGTGAACTCCGAATGACCTCATCTCCATCCTCATCACGCATCATTTCATAGTCGCTGGGCTCTGCTTTCACGACGACGGCATCTGCCGATTCTGCAACTTCCATCTTGATTCGATCGCTGGTCGAGACCAGTGAACTAGCCGGGCGGTTTTTCCATCGGAAGAGAGGCTTCCGAGACGTGGCTAGCTGCAGTTTCTCAACGAGCCCGACGCTGACAAGCACATTGGCGACGTCATACAAGCGGCGGATCTTGGCTGCAGATCACAAATGGAAGGCATCAGTACCTGCGTCTACAGCAAGCTCATGCAGTAGACACTGCGATCGTACTTTTCAGCTGTCGGTCTTCCTCGTTCTCAGTCTCTTCCAGTTGGATGAGCTGCTTGGCGGCCTCATCAAGCGGAATGATGCAAGCGTCCTATTAGGAGTGAAGCACGATTCAGTAACGCAGTTCTTCTTTTTCGTAGTGCTTTAAATGTCGAAACGTACCTTGACCAGGAAGAGCTGCACAAACATCTGACTGAGCTTAGAGAGCGATTTGCCTCGCCGGCGATCTGCTATTATTGCAAAAGCATCGAGGTCACTTGAGCTGCGATCTGCTATAACGATAGTGGCAACTTCTGTCAACCCACCTCGTGAGTTGAAATCGGCGCTGGAAGCCCCTGAGGCTGTTTGCAGCGCAGCTTCGCTGTAGCGCTGCTTCATGGCTTCTACAGACACTGGCAGCGCGCTTAGGCCGTGCCAGTTGTACAGGTTCTTGCTCTTGCGGCTCACAAGGTGGATGCTTTCAAGGATATTGACGATATCGTAGATGCGTCGGCGCTCGACACCCAGCTCCCGAGCAGCACGGTCCAGACAGATCTCAGCGAGATGGTCGTCGCGGTAGAGTTTCAAAAAGCTACAGCAAGAAACTGGTCAGAATCTGAGCACTCGTGTAGCGCCATTGCGAACGCACTTTTCACAGAGCAGTCCGAGCGACTTCTCCTTGCGGTTGTATTCTCGGAACGCGAGCAGTTTCGAGTCGCCAAACTCTGTCACGTTCTTGTCCTTCTTTGTTTCCGTCTCCTTTGCGTTCTTCTCATCACTGACGGCAGTTGTTGCAGTCTCGGTGGTCGTCTTTTGGTTGCGACTAGTGGCAGCTGGGGCTGGACTCTTGGCGGCGGTCTCTAGCGACTGCTTCATAGCGCTCGGGTTCTTGCGCACATATCGACGCTTGAGTCGCGCACCTCCGGCCGCGAGGCTTCCGAGTTTACGAGTCTGCAGAGAGAGAATCCATCCGTAAATATACGACCAAGAGTGAACCGGAGCGGTGGCTAGCTAAATACCTTGGCGACTGGCAAAACGTCTGTGGCGGAGGAGGAGAAGAGATGCATCATGGCAGCGGCGGCTTCAGTGCGATTGGGGCTCGGCTGGTGATGACGTCGCTCATGTACCTGTGTGGTCATCAAAGTCAATCTTGTGGGAATCAATCGCGACCAAGATATCAATGCAACGACTTACGCGACGAATGGCGGCAGGCGTAACAGGCGAGCCCGCGCCCGAAGTCAACTGGGCCGGCTGTTTGTGACGCACAGGGCTCATGAGCTTATTGCGGTGATCCAGACTCGGCATCTTCATTCGAGTGTGTCAATATAGAATCGTGCTCGTCACTGCATCAGCCAACGTCGTGAGGACGAGCACTAAAGAGAGAGGGAAGCAAGAGAGAGCGACCAATGCCATGGACACACACCTACGGGAAAGAGGAGGGGAAGGGAGATGGATGGAGACAGAGAGCTTGATGGCGACTGACTGATGTCAATTCGCTCTTCGCGCGAAAACGGTTGAGTTTGAATTCCGCTGGACACGCTTTCCACCAATCAGAGCGCGGCAGTTGCAGCGCTCTGTTCCCGCCAAAACAACAAACGCAAAAACCGGGAAAGGTAAACCGGTATTTCAAACGAGAGAATGAATACCGGTTTGTCTTGATACCGGTTTTGGGCCGAATCTACCGGTGAAATGAGTTCTGAACTCAAGTCTTGCATAGCTGCAGAGGATGCGCGATTGCTGAGTTGTGTACCGTACGGCCGGCTCCTCCGGCTCACTTGAGCCAGAGCGCATCGCTGGGTACAGACGCATGCATCTTACGAGAGCCGATGGTGGACGATGGCGAGTGCAAGGGGTGACCAAGCACTCCTCGTCGCTTGGAGGAGACTGCCTCTTCGATATACAGGAACTGCTTCGCTGTGGGTATATGGCGAGCACAATAGTTGTGAGAAGGCCGGTGTGCTTACGAGGAGCCTTCTCCGTGTCTGTCGAATGACCTTCGTATCCATTACAAAGCGCCAGAGCTCTTACGTGCATCCTTCCAGCTGACCCAGACCAAAATTTCATCACGAAAAGGTTGTCGCATGCACCAAAAAGAGTTCGTTGCTATTTATTGCAGAGTTGAAGAGTCGAAGCTTTGCTTTGTTCTGCTCTACTGTATGTCCGCATTGTCCGAATATTGGAAGGTGAGCATCATGAGAACAAGCGAGGGTTTGTATACTACTAGATTACTGTACGGTCGCTTGCCTCTTTTGGTTTATTTTTATCATTCTCATGTTGCTACCGGTCTAAATACCGGTTTCATACTGAATGTACCGATTTGAATGTGAGCAAATGCCGCATTCCCGTACACCAGGCGATTGCTGATTTGTCTTCCCACTCGCTCTGCTTGATGAGCTGAATCTACGCTACTGTACACAGTAGGTGGCTACAAGCGCACGTATCCATCGGTGCGATCGAACAGTTTGGGGGAGAGCGCAAGGGCCGAGGGACAGTCGCTGTGTTGCTTCGTTGCTTTGTAGAGACTGAACTTTAGTTTAACCAGCAGCTCCTTGGTGGAAAAATAACGAGATCTTCAAGGGAGCTTTGTGCGTGCGCCTGCAGCAGATGGACATGCCTCATTTTACATGCATATTATGCATGTGCAGTAGTCAAATTGACCACTGTTGTATCCATTACAGAGCTCACAGCTCTCTTACATGCATCCGCCCAGCTGACTGAAGCCAAATTTTAGGCCAGGAAGGAGCAGCAGCACGATAAAGAACCGGACGCTGTATAGATCAGGAAAATCGAAGCCGTGCGCGAGAGAATCGGAGTCTTCCGATCTATGTGCACAATGAACCTACGAATCTGAATGAGACGTCTATGGAATGAAAATCTGACGCCATGAGGGACAGGAGAACAACCCGCAGTACAAGTGTTCTACGGTACACCGATCTGCCTGGACCATGCGCCTGAATTCGCAGTCCAACATATTGAATGTTAAATGCATTCACAAATCAGGTGCGCAGTCTCTCGATAAGAAAAGCCATGCCTCCGTCAACAATTGCGTGGACAAGAATGGGTTAAAATGAATAATCCAGTCCGTGTCTTGCAAACCTGAGGAAATGATCCACTTATTTGGTCATTTAATCCAGATCAAATGAGCAGGTTTTTCAGTGACAGTGATTGTATCAGTTGGTTTTTAGTCTATGTACGTCTTGACAACGCCGGGCGAGCATGCTGAGAAAGCAGCTGGCTCTACGGAACAAGCCGGAATTTCGGCAGCCACTGCAACAACCATCGCATGATTGATCTGTGATGTGATGCGCATCATCTGCCACGAGGCCGCGCCTTGCCTTCCTCTGCACATTTCCCAATTGCTTACGTGTCTGTCAAGCACATCTGCCTACGAATCATGCGTCCGTACCAGCGCCGGTTCAATCCCGAGCTCTCGGCCATCTCCGAGACCGCGACAGTGGACCCGACTGCAGTGAGCGTCGCTCTGAAACCCTCATCCGTGGCGCAGTTCTCGTCCAGAGGCTCCGTCAGAATGCAGCAGCAACAGCGCAGGTCGGCCTCCAGCAACTCGCGCTCGTCGCGCTCTAACTCGGCACCGTGCATCAAGCACGGGCCGCTGCGCATTGAGGACCTCGCACGCCCGCGCGCTAGCTCAGCACGAGATATCAATGGTCGCGACCAGGTCACTATCACGCCCAAGACTGACGTGGCCGCGCCCAAGAAGATCGAGGTCGAGGTTGACCCCAAGTACGGCCGCACTGCGCTGCACAATGCGGCGCGCAAAGGCGACGTGCTGACCATGCAAAAGCTGCTGCAGGAGCAGCCTGAGCTGCTCAAATACCCGGATTTCCGCGGTAACCACCCGCTGCATTACGCCGCCGCCAATGTGAAGGCGCGCAAGGGCGCGCCCGCTGTGTACATGCTGCTGGAGGCCGGCGCATTCGTAAACGCGGCCAACATGCGCCAGCAGACCCCACTGTCGCTCCACGTCATCTCGACCGAAGATGATGACGATCTGGTCGTGCGCATGCTGCTGCACTTCCACGCTAAGCCTTCGGTCAAGGTTTCGGCCGATTATTTATTGCCGCAGTACGCCACTTCACGTGGATACCACAAGATTGCGGCCGCTCTACGCGAGTACATGTAGATGCCCAACCCAAATACCCTAGCTAAATTAACATAGAGACCCCAATCAATAGACGCCTTCCATCCAATCTTCTACGTCTTGTATCTTCCAATCATTTTAAATGCCATCGATACTGTACTGTACTGTATGCGGAGCAGCTCTGCCATGATGGGCAGCATTTCGCTAACGATGTAAACGCATAAGCGAGTGAGTTGATTCAAGATGGAAAATGTCGCACTAGGAGAAGGGACTTGAATCAAGTCAACTTGCCCCAGCACACCGTATCTCGCAGTTCTGGGGTATGCTGCGCGATGCCTTCGCTTACCGATGCATCAACCTCTTCACGTCAGGACGCCCAGTCTTCGAAATGCCGTAATTTCTTTCTTGAGTCAGGTATAATTTGCTACATGCAACTGAGACTGGCACATACGCGTATGGTTTGGCTGAAGCTAGTTAAGCGAGTTGGTTTATTTGTTTGCTTAGGGCTTCTTCGTGTTTGCCTTCGACTTGAGTTTCGTGTTTGCGCCATCTCTTTCATTTACTACTGTACTGTGCTGTAGCGTTCTGTTCATAGTAAACGCGTGATCACATCGACAGGAGATACGCACCATAAAGCAATCAAGAGTATTGTAAGTTGAGTAATAGTAAATGCATTCAATTGTTCCTGGTCACAGGCGTTCCTTACATCTCATAGCGAAGCAATGGATGAGCATCGGTACAACCACCACAAACCCTGTCTCTTAGTCACTCTCGTCGCGCCAATGAGCCACTAGAGAAGCAAACAGACCATCCGGCTTCCGTTGCAAAGCCGCCGGAGTGTCAAATTCGCCCACAGCACCCTTCTCCATCACGAGAATGCGATCGGCATCCATGATCGTGTTGATGCGATGGGCGATAGTGAGAGTCGTGCAATCAC
>JAADVW010000286.1:0-40389 GCA_023335875.1 Elongisporangium prolatum
AACACCACCTAGAATATCGGGTGCAGTGGGCGCATGAAAAGATAGCAAGTATGTTCGACTGGACGGTTGTGGTTATTTCTGACGAAAAGAAGTTCAATCTAGATGGCCCGGACGGGTGCCAGTACTACTGGCATGACAAGCGGCTGCCGCCAGAGACCTTCTCGAAACGAGTTGCAGGAGGTGGGTCTGTAATGGTGTGGACAGGCATCAGTTCGCACGGCAAGACCGAAATAAGGTTTCTAGAATGTCACCAGAATGCTGCAGCGTATATTGTGACTCTCGAGTCGACTCTGCTGCCATTTTTCACCAAGTTACGACCGAAAATTGGTGATCGCGACCCTGTGTTCCAGCAAGGTGCCCGTATCCGCACGGCACGCACCGTAAACGCGTGGTGCGTGATCGTCAAGTATCTACGATTGAATGGCCTACCAAGAGTCCAGGTTTGAGCTCGATTGAAACGTGTGGGGCGCGCTAGGGCTGTCTATGTATTACAAAGGTCGCCAGTTCAATTCAAAGGAAGAACGTCGCAAGCAGATCCTCAAATCGTGGTCAGAAATCGCTGATGAGGAGCTAGAGACGCTTACGAACGGAATAGGAGGGCGTTTGGCCCAGGTGCTCACGCTGAACGGCTCTCGTAAGCGAATTCGTATATATATTTTTCCACTTTGTGTTGCACCCACTTTTGACAATTTTTGATTTTCTCGAGAGCGACGTTGAATTCGGCAATTCTGACTGTGGGAATCGCTATTTTAGTGTGAAATACACCATATATTTAACTGCCGACCTAAAGTTTGGTTCACAACACATCAAACTTGCATTCACATATATCATTGTAGATGAATGTATGTAATAGCCGATGGGAATTTTGGAATAGAAAATACGGCTATTTCGTACATCGTCGTGACCGCAAGGCCAACCACGCGCATCTCGAAGAGAGTGACATCACAACCAACGGATAGCAGTTAGCCGTCCGTTTTGTCAAGCAGCTGGAGGACTTACAACAATAGAATCGACGGTACGTCGGGGATGGACAACAGGCCGGCACCGGCAGAAGAACCAGGAAGGGTCGAGGGATCTCAAGGTCTGTACACTCGCAGAGGGAAAGCGGCGCCAAAGTGGCGCCAGCAGTACAGCCACTTCGAGATTCGCAGCGGAAAGAGCAGAGCGATCAACGTAAGTTGAAAGAGTGGATAATGGAATGTGTATATGAGAGTGTGAATTGTGTATCGAATGCGAGTGTGTTCATGAGTGTGAAACCCAAGTGCGGGATCCAGCACACCACTGGCCGCGCTCACGGTCAAGCTAGGACCGTGTCGGACAAGAGACTCCCACGGAGTATAGGAGGTCTCGGGAGAAGCACCGGGCGGCAATCGTTCAGCAAGTACGGGTTCTCTGTACTCTGGACACCGTCGACTCAGCACAGTCGTGATCTTTGACAGGTGTCGCTGTGGCCGCCAACCGCGAGGGCGGGAGCCATCCATGCTATTGACGGGCAGGCGTTCAAAAGCGCGCGGACTAGCACTGTGTACGGGCCCTTGAAATAGGCGGTGGACGGCGCACGATTGCGAAACGCTTAATACCAAAGACAAATAGACAGCGAGAGCAGTGTAGCGGTGGCCTCAGGGCTCGCGACGGCGCAGGCGACCCAGCTGATAATAGACGGCAAGAGCGGTATGGTGGTCAAGTCTCTTGGGCTTGGCGACGGAACAAGCTACTTGGCCGGTGATCGTGAAAGAAGATGAGAAGGCAGACCATGAGTGGGTCGTGTGTGTGTGAGAGTGTGTCCGCGAGGACGATGAATAGAGTGAACGAATGAGCGGTGAAAGAGACGAATACTAAGAGACGAGAATGTGTATAGGAGGACTGCGTGAGCGCCAACGACGACGTCAGCAGGACAACCACGACTACGCGGAGCATCAGCGCTCGTGTAATATCGGTCAGCAGTGTACAGCGAGTACAGCGCAAGAAACGAAAGCAATCACGCAAATATATATGCTTCCTAATTAAGCGCCAGCAAAAAAATCGCACCCGCTCATGACGCCGCTTCCTTCTACATGAATTCTGGTAGTGCCTATCTATGATGCCCACGTACTTCAAAAGTTTAAACCGCGTGGGATCTGTCGTAATAAATCCATTCGCCCAATTTCAGCGAACACAGAAGATGCATACCGACTCCTGACAAGAAAATAAGGGCTACAGTTTGTGTAGAAGACAAACGCTCCTGCAGAAGAACACTCGGTTACGTGATCCCTTTCTATATTGTGAGTAATCTGTTCACACCAGAGATAAGAAGCATGGGGCTTCACTCAACTGGAGCGACATATATCTATCAGTCCACAAAAGTTGAGGAGAGTGTTCTATGCTCATGGTCATGCATTCTACATGAACAAACATCAACACGAGCGCGTCGGTATTTACGAATACTTTCAGGCAGTGGACAACAGCGAGTGTCATCACTTGATGTGGGAGGTCTCGTAAATCTAGAGAGGAGTTTGCCTCCAGATCAGGTTCTGAAGGCCTTTCAAACTCTACGGGAATCGCTCTATAATAGATTGCTCTCTTGTCTATTGCAGGTCACAATCATGTGTACTGATTCGTTAATGAGTCTTCTAGGCAACTTAAATCTTGGCTTGAGCCAACAGTGATTCGCTCTCTCCTGGGCGCTCAGCGGACAGGCCAGGTCCCTGAAGACTTGCAACATGCAACGCGAATTGGCAGGCTTCGACGCTCTTGGCGCACGCTTTCGCTCTACTGGCGTCGACGCGTCCGATTCACTAACTGCTGTCACCGGCGGACCGACTTGGCCCACAGAGTCCACAGCAAGCACACACTCTTCTGCAGCAACCCTTTGTGCACCGGGTCCGCTGCTACTTCGTCAAGCTCCTACTTCCTGGTCGCCTTTGCTCTGGCCGACCCAAAAGACACTGCTTCGTTCATTCTTGGCTGCGCTACTCTCACGTTCCTGAGACTCGCTGCTACTCTCGTAGCTTCCACACCTGCTTTCTACTCAGCAGATTTAAAAGTTTTCCTGCTTCCTTCCATAGATCATTCGTAGGCTGCTGCCACCACATCCATAGACCGTTTCCGAGCCTATGAAGCTTGTTCAGCCATAGAATTCAATGCCTCTCTCTTCTTTTGTACAGACACAGCCCGAATACTGGCCGTTTGATGCACCACTTCAACCACATCATCAGCTTCGCAATCGATCACGATAACGATCGGTGTCGGTCGAACGACCCCAAGCAACTGCTCGATCCGGCGTTCCAACATATTACAGCTTCAACGATGACTTTATTTCCGACAGACACAAATTTAGAAGGAACCGCTTTCCTTGGTCTTGTAAGGAACTCGAGTTCCCATGGCGATCTATTCATGATTGTGGTGGCCGAACAGTGTTTGAGCTAATGAGCGACGATGACGACGACGACAACGACGTGGAACAACAAAGAGACGTCCTTCTGCCAGCGTCTACCTACGTTGATGTTCGCGCCGCTGAGAGACTGTGCCAGAAGTTATTGGATGGAAAAGTCGCAGATCAGCAACCTAAGCAGCTTAACGCTCGGCTCGTCGTGCAACAACCACAGTCCCACAACCGTCTTGAGTTGCAGCAAGTCGTGTCGAGCCTGAGTCGCCCACTCGTCAGCAACAACGGCAACGTTCGGCCCAACAGCCAGGACATCAGTAACATAACGCGGGAGGAATATGGAAGCTCGAGACTCGCACGCCAGCTTTGTGCCAAAGCACGAGCCTCCGCAGTTCGAGATTTGCCGCGTGGAGAACAACGCGCTGCAGACCAAGAGCGACTTGTGCGACAGCACGTACAGCGAAGAAGCCGACAGTTGAGTGCATTGAGAGCCCGTGGCATTGTGCACTGCAACCTCCAACCAACCAGAGAGAGACCAACCAACCAGAGGAAGACCAGCCAGCCGTGACCGACAGTTCAGTGTGTGATTGACGAGACTGTGACGAGTAGCAACGACGAGCGTGAACTAGTCGGACACCCGAGTGAGTGTGCGGAGAGTGAACCTCGGTAATAGTGTGTGTTTGCATATCAGCCAAGGAAGAGCAGCGGAGGGTCGACGGTGTACCTTGTGACCGTCTGAGACGCTCCGTTATCGATCGTACCCACCACCTCGCGTAGCCACTCCGGAGAGTGACTAACTAGTGATTGATTGTGCTGTGAACCGTGGGTGGGAGCGTCACTAAGAATTGGCACCCGACACCGCACTAGATAAGGCCTTATCAGAATATAGTGGGAGAGTAGGTTTCGACCGAACTTCCAGCTAAACGGACGCAGGTTCCGTTAGCAAACCAAGATCGTCGTTGTCATCGTTTGTCAATCACCAACCAAGCAGAGGACACGAGGGGTTTCTTGACGGCAACATACGGATGTCAACAGTACCACTCTCCAGAGGATGTCTCAGGGAAAAGGCAACTGCTGTCAGAATGTTGGTCAGCGAAGGTTCTAGACCCGAACGGAAACAGATCGAAGTTCTAGAAGGTAGACAGAGGATTCTTCCAAGTGAAGACCGACAGCATTTTATCCATCGTTCACAGCGATGTTATGGGCCCCATGAACCCAAAATCGCGTGGTGGTGCAAGTTTTGTAGTGACTTTTATTGATGACTTTTCGCGATATGTGCAAGTGTATTTGATCAAGACGAAGTCTGAAGTGCTGCATCCATTCATGGATTACAAGAGCTATGTTGAGAACCAGACGGGCGCTCGGATTCGATGCATCAGAATTGACAATGGTGGTCAATATGTCGGGAAAGCATTCAACCAGTTTTGTGCCAAGTATGGCATCGCTCACCAGACGACCGCTCCATACTCTCCTCAACAAAATGGATTAGCAGAGCGTATGAATCGTACTCTGGTCGAGATGGCGCGTTCAATGCTTTATCACCAGCATTTGGAGAAAGCTTGGTGGGGAGAGGCAGTTCACACTGCAGCATATTTGATCAACCGCCTACCGAACACCGCGAGGCGTGATGCGACTCCTTTTGAATTCTACAAGCAAAGACCTCGATTGGATCACCTACGAGTGTTTGGTGCACGTGGATTTGTGTATGTCGACAAGTCAAAGCGCAAGAAATGGGATTCGAAGGCGCACCATTGCATTTTCCTTGGTTACGCCGATGGGACCAAAGGATATCGTGTCTGGGATATTGAAGATGAGCGGATCGTTGTAACACGCAGTGCGATTTTAAATGAGCGATCCCCAGATACGCACATTGCGTTGCCTCATGATGGTCCAAACGTTCAGCAACAAGTGATTTTTGTGTATACTGAACAAGCAGTAGCTCCAATTAATCGTATGGATCAAATGGATGTTGACGACAATGGAACTGATGATAATGATGTGATAATGACAGACAATACGGTCCCTGCTTTTGATTCGATACCCAATGGCTCCAATTCTGAGATTGTACCTCGATCTGAGCTGAACTCACTTATGGCGGGGGGAATGAGTCCACCAGCAGTTCAGCCAATGCCACAATCAATCGTTTGTGCTCCAACTCCAGTTCATGTGCCTCGTGTTGGCACAATGCGCACTGGACGTTTGGAACCAATTGCAATCAATTATCCTGCATCGAATGCTTTAGTGAATCTGAATCGACCCGAAGAGAATCGGATTGTTTTTAGCAGAGCAAAAGCTCGCCCTGTCAGCATGCAGCAACGGATTCTACCGAGCTCAACACCTCACTCAAGTACATCTCGATTGATGTTGCCATCTTCAAGCCCAGAAAACGGAAGTGGAAATCAGCTTCTACCGCCTTCCAAATCACATCACCAAGTACCGAGACTTACTGGTGGTACTGATACCCTAGAAGAAGGTCATGATGATGGTGAACGCGGCAACAAGAGACAGCAAACCGACGATGGATACGAGATTGCAATTGCAGCACTAGAAACCCCGCAAACGTACGAACAAGCCATATCCTCACCAGATGCGGACCAATGGAAAAAAGCTGTTTACTCAGAATTTGAGTCTCACGTTCAGAACCATACGTGGGATATCGTTGATCGACCCGCTGGAGCGAAAGTTATCGGAAACAAATGGGTACACATAGGTATTTGCTATTAAAACTGATCAGAACGGCAATGTGACTCGATACACAGACTCGTTGCTCTTGGATTTCTGCAAACGTTCGGTGTTGACTACACGACCACGTATTCTCCTGTCGCGAGTATGAACACAATCCGAGTGTTTCTAGCAATTTGTTGCCAACTGAAGTACTGCATCAAGCAATACGACTTTGAAACAGCGTTTTCGAATGCCGATCTTACCGAGACTGTATACGTGACCATTCCAAAAGGTGTGAAAGCTCCAAAGAACAAAGTGTGCAAGTTACCTCGCAGTTTATACGGCCTGAAGCAAGCTGCTGTCGTCTGGTATGTTACAATTCGCGATACGTTTCTGTCGATAGGCTTTCGCCAATGCGAAAGTTACACATGCCTCCTTGTTCGTGCCACAAGTGATGGACTGATTCTCTTATAGTCCTCTACGTTGATGATTTGATGATTGGATGCAAAGATCCAGCTGAAGCTGAGCCAATCAATTCACAACTTGAAGGCAGATTCAAAATTAAATCTTTTGGTGACGTTCGCTACGTTCTGGGTGCGGAGATTGATTATCGTCCGATTGAGGGGGAGCTCACATTAAGCCAAACGCAATGCATCCCTCGCTTACTTGATCGATTTGAGCAAAAGGATGCCTATGCCGTGCGAAATCCATGCGTTTTGGGCCAGGATCTGAACCCGACTGATAAAAACCAAAAGATGCCAGCCAATAACAAGTATCGTGAACTCGTTGGATACCTTCTCTATATTGCAAACGGCTCTCGTCCAGATATATGTGTGCAAGTCTCAATTCTTTCCCAGTTTCTTGAAGAGCCACGCCAAATGCACTGGCGGGCAGCACTTCGTATCCTACAATACTTAAAAGGAACGATAAACCTCGGTATAAAGTTCAAATTCAACAGCGACAATCGAATTATCGTCACAGCCTACAGTGATGCCAATTGGGGTGGCGATACTGCGTCTCGACGATCGACATCTGGGATTTTGATTCAACTGGGCGGAGCGCCAGTGATTTTCAAGAGCAAAAAGCAACCAACTGTGGCTTTATCGTATGCCGAAGCAGAGTACATGGCACTGTCCTTTACCTGCCAAGAAGTACTTTGGCTTCGTCATCTACTCGTTGAAATTGGGATTCAGCAAAACACTCCGACATCAGTATTGATTGACAATAAGTCCGCGATATGCATGGCATCGAACGCAGGATACTCGCCGAGAGCAAAGCACATCGCTCTTCGCTACCACTTCGTACGCGAGCATGTCGCACAAGGCGAGATTGAGCTTAAGCACGTTCCCTCAGTACTTCAGGTCGCGGATTTCCTCACAAAGCCTCTTCCGACTCCGCAATTTCTGAAGTTGATTGCATTGAGCGGAATGGAGTGACAGCAAGTTGAGGGGGGGGGGTGACGACAACATACGGATGTCAACAGTACCACTCTCCAGAGGATGTCTCAGGGAAAAGGCAGCTGCTGTCAGAATGTTGGTCAGCGAAGGCTCTAGACCCGAACGGAAGCAGATCGAAGTTCTAGAAGGCAGACAGAGGGCTAATAACACTTTCCATTTTGCATCACAACGAACACACGTCACACGCTTGGTTAAATTTCTATCAAATCCGTACAGTCTAAATTTGGTCAACATTTCGAAAAGATGTTGCTGGTTAAAGTTGGTGAACTCGTTACTTCTCGGCGTTTATATATCCAGCAGATTCCTCAGGTTTGGGTATTTTTAAGTGCACCTATTCATATAAAATCGGAAAACACAGATAAAACGACGAGCATTCGGCTTTACGCGTTGAAACAGAGATCGAGATGGAAGGCAATCCAAGCCTTCGAGCGTCTGTCTCTCCTGCAGCTCTGTTGCATCGCCCATACGCTGCTTATAAAGTCATCAGTAGCGCAATCAGCCGTGGAAGAACGAACTCTATGGTCGAGGTCAAAGACAAACCAAGCAAGAAGCCGAAATCTCAATCCAAGGCGACGTTGGAGAAAAAGCTTTTGCTTGGGCAACGCCTTCAGGCTTTGCGGGGTGGGATATTGTTCATGTTCTTAACAATCCAAGTCACAGTGCAGATGATTTTAATGATCAACGGAATTGAAAAGCTTGTGCATACTTAAACGTACCGATCCAACAGAGTCCACTGGTTCAACAAGCTCTGGCAGGATATACCAGGCAACCGAATCAAACGCTGTATCTACGACAGGACGGAGCAGCTTCGTTCCAACCATGCTTAAAACTAACCACACGCCAGCAAGCGATATATGGAGATGACTGGCTGAGATCGCTGTACTCGGCGATTGTCACCGGTACAGCTTACAATCTGACTTGTGTGCGCGATAACGAGCTCATCATTCCTGTTGTGGACTGTGCGTCGGCTTCCATTACAACCAATGACACAGCGCGAAGCAAGTTCTACTTTCTCACGCGCGATGTCAGTGATCCGAACAGCGTAAATCTACTCACACTTGCGATGGCGATTCAAGAGTATTGGATTAAGGCTGAAACTCAAGTGGATACTGCTGCTGTTGCTTCATTGACACTGATAAGCGATCTCCAGACCGACCAAGTTGATCAACAGTTCATTTTGTCACTTGGGTATCCGTACTATGATTTTGACTTTTACGTTTATGACTTCGTCTCCACTGAGGCGAAGAATATCCAGCAATTCCGATCTATTCCAAAGAGACCAGCGCATGAGCTCAGCAAATTGGTGCAGACAACTCACAGATCCGGATTTTACTACAAGAGTGCGTCAGAGCATTTTAACTTCAAGCAGCAAGTATGGCTCCAGGAGCCCGATCCTAAAGACATCATCTCGAAATGGCGGTGGAAGACCAAGACTTATATCCAAAATACTTGGGCTTGGGTGCACATTTTCGAAGTTATCATGATAGTCCTCACTCTCGGTCACTTCCTACAGCTAAATCTGGTCTTCTATCGAACAAAGTAGGAAGGAAATCGCTGGGTTGGAGACGGAGGTGTGCCGATGGCCAAAGCGTATCTGGTGCGTGGGTTTGTGATAGTCTTTTTTTGGTATCTCACTGGCTTTTGGGAAGTGACTGAGTTCAGTTTGCAAGATGCGCATCAGCTCACAAAGCTCGATACCATTTACAGCTTCACATAACTCATGCGATTGGATATTACTTCGATTGTAGGAAGTTGGGCAGCTTCTCTTGGAAAAGCCACGAAAGAGCGCATTGATGGCGGAGTACTGTACTTTCTGATGACGTCAGGCTTTATTTTTCGTGCGAATATCATCCAGATTTCCCCGTCAATCATTGCGATCATTAAAGAGTTGGCCATCGAAAACGCGCAGCAAGAACTCAAGTCTTCAGCTCTTTCGCCCATGCAACTTCGAGCCCCGTATGCAATCGAAAAATATCCTCTCAAGCTGATTGGCTACGTTCTTCTTCCAACGCTTGCGCCAGTGCCTCTGGTCGTTCTTGCCGTTCTAATCCGTAAGATCGACTCGAGACATCACCCAAAGTCAATTCCGGTTGCCCACTCGACCACAATTTCAAAAGGATCGAGTTCCAAGGAATCGCTAGTGCTGCACAAGAGCGCGTTTACCAACTTCGAGCTGGCCACAGGAACCCATCTTGAAGCCATGTACGGCATGCTTTCGGACTATGACGATTACATCATAATCAAGGGCATGAAGTTCGCATCAGCAGACGGCATTTACGCTGCTGGTTTCCTTATCGTTAACAAGAAGTTCCTTGTGCAGGTCAACGATATCTGGGAAATATTGCTCATGAAACTCATTCGTATCCGATACAAGAAGCTGTACATTTTCAAGCTTAGTGGAACAACTGTGCAACAAACAGCGTTGCTTGTGTACCCTGATACGATATCGATGAATGACTTATTGCATCTGGGAATCAGCACATTGTCTTGATAAAGTAAGTTAGTATCTTCGCCTTTGCATCACATTCATCTAGCTGCCTTTCGATATTTCATAGCTGGATTTAGTTGCGGCTTTCTCAACCTTGCGACTTCCATTTTCGATAGTATTTAACGCATAAAAGACACATCACATGTACAGTATATCGATTGTCTGGTACGCTTACTTTGTGCTTACATCATTTTGTGTATAGTATTTGTATCCGGTATATTTCCATTTATATGAAGTATAGGGATTTGTATGAGGGAGCTATTTGGAGCTAATCTCGGTCTAAATACAATGCAATGCATAATGGATTTATTTTTTTGTAAAAAGCGAAATAACGAACAAAACGCTCGAATCATCAACTGTACGAACTGAAGCATCGGTTAGAACAGAACAGAGAGCATGAATCTTGAACGATGGACAAAATGAGAAGTGCTTATTGTTATTAGATGTAATAATAATGCATTTATGCAAAGATTGAATACGCGCAATTCCACATTCAAATAAAAACAATCATCAGCACTAAAATCAAACAGTGGTGGTCTTCTGCGCCTGCTGGATCCACAGTACCGCCATCTTGCAGTCGCCCTGAGCAAGGAAGACGAAAAGCAGTAGTCGTCATTCGCGTAGTCAGTACGCTACGATGCTAATGTTTATACCTGGTGTGCGTTCTGGGTTACAATTGCTAGCGTTTCGCCAGCGCTCTCTCTCAACTAGAAGCGCGCGCATTTTCCCGTATGGTGAAGAAAGAAGTCCTAAGATAATGTGCTGATCCCCATATGCAAGAGATCATTCATTGAGATCGTATCAGGTTACACAAGAAACTGGGCTTCAGTATTTACAGATGTGCCGTGATCCAGCAGAAGATGCAAGGCGTCGACAGAATTAACTTTTGCCGCCATTTGTTGCACAGTCGTGCCACAGAACTAGCGATTCCTTGGAACTCGATCCATTCGAAGTCGTTTTGGACTGGGCAACAGGAATTGATTTCGGGTGAAGTCGAGAATGGATCTTACGGAATATGAACTCAAATCCAGTGGCACGAGCGTAGGAAGAAAAACGTAGCCAATCAGCATGAGAGGATATTTCACGATCGGGTATTGAGGTTTTTCGTAAAATGCTTTATATATTGGCGTCGAAAAGATAGGCAAAGAGCGGCGCTTTACGATGATGGCCTCAATAGATGCTCAGAGAAAAGTTTCGTTTTCATCGATCCACACATAGTACACACAGTATTTTAAATAGAGGAAGTACTGTATTTTAGCAACCACTGTTAAAACAGAACAATGAGGTCAGTCGGTATCAGGGAGATCATAACGTGATACCTTGCTGTTGACAGCTTCACAAAAGGGGGGGGATCCGACAGGAACCGAAAAGAAGGAAGCATGTCAGGGTGCTGGCTGTCTTCAACACAATCGCACGCGTAACCACCAGTCTTTACCAATTAACTGCGCGTGTTGCGTCCAAATTCTCGCTGCCGCTGCGCGGCACGTTGCTCGCACTCTGCTGCAACTGGACCTCTCCTCGCTTGGACGCCTCCACAGCCCCACGTTCCTGGAACGCCTCACACGCAGTGGCCGGCCAACCGGTACGCGTACCGGTATTGATCGCTGCGGGTCACGTTGGTTACGTGACTGTTACTCGCCCGCCGCAGTCCCGAGGACGTCCTTGTTCTGGCCAGCTTCTCATGGCGTTGGCAGTGTCTCGCGGTATGCCGTCAGTCGGAAACCTGTTGGGATAACCTCTGTACGCGAGGGAAAAGCCTGAGCCCAAAACTCATCGCGGCACTCATCCATATGCAAACTTACCAGTCCTTACCACCCGCAGACCTCGATGTGCATTGAGATCTCTATCGCGTTCAACACGACGTCCCGTGGATCACGATAAGACGCTTTGCTCTTCGGGCAGCGCTTGACTCCTCTCACTCAGTGTTTTCCCGTGGCTTTAGGTATCGACGCGCAGCGAGCTAACGCCGAGCCTCGGTTCTACCGCTTCGTGGATAGTCTCTGTCTTCAGTCGGCGGCCAGCACCTCGGCCGCCTTATCACCATCCACAGGCTCCCATGGTGGCGGTCGAGCAACACATCGCTCGTCAATCTCACTGGACGACGTACGCCTCTTCCAGCCGGCAGGAATCCTACATCCACCGTTCTGCTTCCGGCCCTACACAGCCTTCCGCCAAAAGGACATTCCTTCGTCCACACAAAGACATCAGCATGCGCTCAAATCATCCTGCGGCTCACCAAATGGTCTCTTGCCGACTTCTCGTCACTCAATTGCTCACCAGCTGCGCCGGAAATCGGTAGAGCCCCTTCACTTGGGTCTTCTGGCTGTCCAGGCCTTCTACGGCCCGTACCCGGGGTACGCCTGGCAGCCGTTCGTCGTACGCCGCCCACTCGATGTCAGTGATGGAGCAGGCAGCTCCGGTATCAATCTTGATCTTCAACTCCTTGTCCTTGATCTTCACACGGGCCACGGGCAGGCCACTGGCATTCATCGCCATCACTGCCACCTTGGTGCCCACTTCTTCTTCTCGTTCTCTCTTCACTTCCACATCATCCACAGAATCATGGTTCTCCATCGTCATCTCGCGTTGGATCGCACTCAGCATTTCGTTGGTCGTGATACCGATCGCAGTCCGCTGGCCTCCTCGCTCTGCGGTGCCAACTCAATCTGATCTCTGGCCCTCTGTCATTGGGGTGCGGGTGGCCTACTTCCGCACCCCGCTGTCGTTTCCCGGTCCTTTTGGTTGTCCTTGTCCGGACAGTCGTTGATTCTATGGTCCGGAATACCGCAGGCAAAGCACAGTCGATTCCTGAGAGGGTACTCTCGCACAGAGTCCTCGTCGCTACTGTCATTCTTCTGGTCGTCACGCTGGTTGTATCTCTTCTTCTGGTACGGTCTGATATACTCTCGATTTGCGCTTAGAACAGGCACCGTACGCTTGTCTTTTCCGCTTTGGTCTCGGTCTCTTGACGGTCGCGGACGGCAGCGTTCTCCATTCGTCGATTGATGGCCTCCTCATAGCACATACACTCCGGAACTGCGCCGATGCTGGGATATTTCATCCACGGCATCGTCCAAAGTCTTGGGCTTCAGGATCCGCAGCGTAGAGCTCGTGTTCGTGTCCAATCCATTTATAAACGCGGCTACGTACACGTCCTCTTCCAGCTCAGCTCCCAAACCAATCTGACGTAACGCCCACGAGTACTGGAGGTACGTGTCACTGGGCTCTTTCTTCCGGCTGAACAGTCGGCCTTGCAATCCGGCCGTCGACTGCTTGTTGCCGTACTGTCTCATAAGCATGCTCCTCGATTGTTCGTAGGTCCGCTCGCTCTCGGGCGTCGTCCGGTACGTGTGCAGATGCCAATCACTGGGTCTGACGGCCAACAGACCCACTGCCAGACCGTAGAGACGCCTCGAATCCCATTTCTTGTTCTTGAAGCGCTCACTAGTGTCTATCATTGACATCTAGTCTGTGAAACCAGCCTGCGATTGTCATTCCCGGCGCATCCGGATCAAAAATCCGGCATCTTGATGTCATCTGGTCGTAGCTCGCTCCGTGGCTCGTAACTACTATAATCGGTAAGATATTCGCTGCTCAGTCTTCTCCTGTCGTCGTTTTCTCTTAGTGGGTCTTCGTCCTAGTTGTCTCGTCTGGGTGCTGGAGCTGGCGCTGGTGGCGGCGCTTCCACTCGCGCCGGCGGCGGCACAACACTTCGTGCTCTATCTGGTTCCACCTCGCGAAGATCGCTTCCCATCTTACTGGCCGTAGGACTTGGCCACCGTCTCGTATCAGTCGCTGGCATGCTTCGCACGCTATCGAGCATTCTCTGGATTTCTACATCTGTGAGACCCGACGTCCGCAGACATGCTGCGAAGTACCTCGCTGCTTTGTCTGGCGTCGGCACGTCAATCTGCAGATGGGCTGACCGCCCGGAAGCTCCGCTTCCTCTGTTCTCCTCATTGGTCGTACTTGCTTCCGTCGTCTCTCGTACAGCAGTCCTGCGCGCTTCTTCTTCCGTCGCCGCGGCACCGTATCAGCGGCAGCAGCACTGTCGACAGCTGTGTGGATCCTCCGACCGTCGTGATCGTATCGTCGGTGGTGAAGCCGCCGTATGCCATAGTTCTGCTACTGGCCTTCTTCTTCTGTCTTCTCTTTGTCATTTCTTGCGCGGACTTCTCTCCTTCCTCCTTACAGTGCTTTTACACGCCGTAGTCACTTGATCGTGCTCGTGCCTGGTAGCCTCTCCCTCCCGTTTCTGGTGATCACGGCAGAGGCCCCAAGTATGACCACCAACTAAGCTTCTCGTAAGCTTCTGGCTGTCTTCAACACAATCGCACGCGTAAGCACCAGTCTATTTAGCAATTAACTGCGCGTGTTGCGTCCAAATTCTCACTGTCGCTGCGCGGCACGTTGCTCTCACTCTGACCTCTCCTCGCTGGACGCCTCCGCAGCCTCACGGCCAGCGGCCAGCCTACCAGTACGCGTACCGGTATTGACTGCTGCGTGTTACGTTGGGTACGCGACTGTTACTGTCACCAACCCACTATTTACCACGTATCTTCCCAGTTCTCAAGGTTGCTTCTGCTTAGAGATTCATCAATCGTAAGCGTTTCTGCGCTGGCAGCTTTGAGAACCTACTACGATTTATTTTAACCAATTAAACACGTTTTAGGAACGGCTTTAACAAATCAGATTCCATCATTTTGCCTGCAGGAAAATTGCTCGGCTTTGCTTACCGATTCTGTTGCGCTTCAAGAATAAGTAATCTCAACTAAACGTAGAAAAAAGGAGATGGGCATTTCTGTATAAACAATTTAGCCAATCCATTAATTCCCGCAAACGTAGTTTTATCCAATCAACGTAGCAGACTTTGCGTTTTCATTTCTGCACCGATTTTGGTGCTTTTATTCTGCGACGATCTGATTGGCTAACTCCATTTCTACGAGAAAGCAGAAGTAACCTTGAGAACCACTATTACTGTACCATATGACTTTAAAGGGGTGCACAAAGGTGAGCGTTATTGTGCATCAATTCCAATCGAAAGATCTTTTTACAGTGGGGGGCTTCAGAAATTGAAACAAACGCAAAAAAGGACCCTCGGTTTTTCACCCACAGTTGCACGGAGTAGGTGGCGTATATGCGCCCACAGTTTACGGAGACAGAAATACGGTCTCCACATATTGTGATGGCTCCGAGATTGCCTCTCAAATTGAATGGACAGAATTATTTTACGCTGTTGCATGTCCTTCATTCCTTTAGTTCTGAAGTGTGATGGCAAAGGGAAGTGGGCGAGGAAAAGGTTGGACTACCTCAGAGACGCTCCACATGCTTGGTCTCGTGGAGAGACTTCTTCCTGTCGGTTCCAACCAATGGGCATCGCTACAGTTCCAGTACAACAGCAATCTACCCGACGGATTTACTGCGCGCGACACTGATTCCATCAAGCGGAATTCTACGCTCTAAAGCATACGAGGAAGCCAACCGGTGAGCCTTCCTGTCCGCTTGACGTCATCCAAGCCAAACGCGTCTATCGCATGATTGAAGCAAAATGCGGCGTGCAGTCGCTTGGCTATGATGATGATGATGCCAATACCACAGGAGACGACGCAAGGACTACTATGTCGGAAACTGAATCGTCTGTATGCACATCCATCTCCGCTACCACCAACGACACTCTCCATCGAAGCCCATCTCCACTCGTACCCACCAACACCGGAAGCGATCTCACTTCTGTGCACTTTACTGCACATGAAGCGCTCCAAGATGCCCGTCCCGTCCGCACGGTACAGTGTCCAGCTCAACCTGATTCGATTGAAAGGGAAAGTGGCCCTTCTTCTGCTGGTATGCGTCGTGGGGGAAATCGCGTCCGGAACTGAGAGATCTTGGTCTAAAGATCAGACCGGAGCGCAACAACGACACGCTGTCAGAGTCAGCGCGTAAACGCCGCAAAATCGACCGCCTCCTGGATAGCTTCGAGTCTGAGGAAGGATACATTAGTTCTGACCTTACCAAGCTCATGTTTGTCATGGAAGAGCGTGCAGCTAATCGAAAGCTGGCGTATTGTATGCAGAGAGACGAGCAGCGCCGTATTGACGAAGAGCAGCGTAAGAAACGTGAGCAAGTTTGAGAGGAGCGTTTCTTCGCGCTAATAGCGCAGCTTGCTCGAAAGAATGATTGATGGCAATAATAAATTCTAGAGAGAATAGATTCTGCCAAACTGCCTTGTTTTACTCGCTCATAACGGCAGATAGGATCTGACTTATTCCTGTTTGACGTACTCTGAAGTTATATAGCCTGTAGATGTTCTGTAGTCGCCTGCTTCGTTTTATTGGATCAAAAGGCAACGGCAGTTGAAGCTGATGGTAGCAATGAGAGGTACAGCCCATCCCCTACTCTGCGGATGGAATTTTGGAGGACGACCGCGCTGCCCGAATCGCCAGTGCGGTCAAAAGAATGTTCGAGCGCCGACAGAACCAGCATGAACGGCTCTGGAGGTAGTGATACCGTTGAAACAAAGCTGCCTGGATCTCTGCTGTTCTACAAGCGTTGCCACGCGGATTGCTGAGGGTCATGGAGGCTTCTGCAAGTCAGGTAATGCCTTTCCTTGATGCGATCTCGGAGCACTAATCGTAGGAGAGCCTTGCATTGCCGACGAAGCCGCTCCTTGTGAAGCACGAGGGCCACCAGCCTTGTGTCCATCGCGTAAAGCGATTACTGCACGTAGTCCAGAGGCTGGTAAAAACGGTAACACCGGGATTTACCGATATAATCGGTATTTTTGTGATCTTTATTTTGGCCAGGTTAATTGCAAATTTTAACGCAAAACAGCGGTTAGTACGGTCTCAAGTTGCACCCTTAAATCAATTTGTGTCTTTTTCTGAAGGCCCCCAGTAGTACTGTATTGAAACCCGTATATTAGATACATCTCCGAGATGCGCAAAGCTTTTCCACGAAGTGAGAAATCCACGAGCGAAGCGAGTGCAAAGGACAATATTAATACCGGTAAAGCTAATTGCCATTTACCTCGATTTGATTAGCTATAAATGTTGGACTAGCCTGCATGCGATCTCCGATCAATGACTCACTGCACTACCCTTCGCAACGTTTCGATAAAACAGCCACACTTTATTGTGCCGATTATAGAGTGGTGTACATCAAATTAGTACATGTGGCGCTCACAGAGGCCATGAAATCACGATGTTCCTCACGCGCAATGATGGCCCGAAGACGTCGCCCGCCGGCCACGAGGACTCGGCCGAGCTTCAGAAGATGCTCACTTCCTGCATGATCAACCGCCAGATTCTGGTGCGCTATTGTGCTATTGTGCCATGGCTCTGGTTGGTGTGGCTGTGTGTCTGACCTATTGCGTTTTGGCTGCAGTGCTGTGTGGCTGGCGTGCTCATCGGCATTCCCATCAGCATCCATCGCAAGTCGTACAAGCCATTCGCGGTCCTTGGAGTTCTAGGTGCGTAGTGGCATTCGCAGCAACTGCTTTTGTGATCTAATGGGTCTCTTGTTGGCATCGAAGGCTCGTTCGTGGACTACTCGGTGCCGTACACACAGGACTGCCGTCTGATCCACAACGCCATGCAGCTGGCACTGCAGCAGGAGCGACAACGCGATGCCGCTGCAGCCAAATCAGTCGGTGCAAGTTCTCAATAATAGAGGAGCAAAGCATGAGCTAAAGCCACTCGGGTTTCCTCTCTCTTCTCTGGATGAAATAAACCGCTTGAAGCGTTTACCATTGATTTGTATGCTCGTGTCACTAGTATTTTGAACCGATGCGTTCTAAACGAGCTTCTTGCGGTAAAAATAGCTCTGCAAATGACGAGCCTGGTAGACGCCTGTGACGAGCAGAATGCCGATCTGTTGAGCCCCACAATGGACGCGTCAGTACAGTAGCCAATCGACTAGAGCGATCGATTGGCACGCACCTGAAGCACCGACACCCACGTGGTCTTGACGTTGGTGCTCTCGATCGTCGCTTGAAGCTCGGCGCTTTTCTCCTGTCAAAGCCCAGCAAGCTCTATAAGACGGCACAAGTCATCAGAGTGTAATACGGCTTGATTGTATACCTTGGCGTAGTCCTGATTGCGCTGAATCGCCTCGACGCGGTCTTTGAGCTTTAAAACCTCCAAGTGCAGGTCGTCCATGTGGCTCTTCTTGGCCAGGTCCTGGTAGTCGCGGGAGCTCACTCCCATCGCGACGCTCAGCGTGAATCGCTACAAAGCATCAAACCAGCACCACGAGTTGGCTTTAACCACCACCACTATCTGCGCTAGGATACGCATTGTAGCTACCATTTTGGAGCCTTCCGGGAACGCAAACTCGGATGAGTCGAGGCTGATGCAGACCCAGTGGTCGCCGTTTCTCTTCGCTGTGACAACCACCGCTCCCTTTTGCCAACAACGCATGAGTACCACAGTCCACCAGCGTTGGTACCTAATGAGCAGTCGTACTTTGCTGCTGGTGACTTCCTTCTTAATGAGCACGTTCTCCTGACCAGGCACTGGGTTCGGAGCGTACATGGACAGCACCGTTTTCTATACAGAGCAGGATGAGCCACAGCACAGAGCACACAGCCACATTCAGTTTGTTGTACCATAGTGTCTGTGGTGTCTGGAGATTCATACTCAGCGCGGAAAGTCGTCTCCGCCGGCACATCAACCAGAAAGCAACGATGGTCCTGTGGCGAAGTGCATTGGATGCTGTGAGTTCCACGATCAGAACGGTCTACTGAGAGCAAGCGCAGAGACACGTTACCCCTTTGTATATGTAGAAGAAGAGCGCGTTGGAGACGTTAACTGCGCAGAGCCACATCGCCAGGACCAGCGCCATCTTGCCGTTGGATCTCATGACCCGCATGTTGGCAGTCTCAGATGAGAGTCTGATTCCAGCCCACGGGTTTCAGTTTTATGTATAATTCAGAGATTAGACAAACGTTATTTCGTAAATTACAATCGGGTTCATTGCCCAGCATCAGGCCGATTCTGCTGTTGCGATGACCGATGATCTTCAAGACGTCGATCTCTGTTGCTATGGTAGCTGCTACCTCCTCCATCGCGGTCCCAATTGCGCTCTCGATCGCGATGGCGGTCACGATCGCGGTCATAGTAGTCGCTGTCCCGATGTCGAGGATATGGCCTTGCACGGTCTCCGCGGTTGCCGTGAGCTGCTGCGGGAGGCGGATGATGTGGGCGATCAGGTCCTGGTTGGCGATACGAATCGTTCCGGTCCCGGAATGGCCGATTCTCTCGGTGCCGTCGATGCGGATCCTGGGCTGGAGGTGCACCAGCGTTGGAGCCAGCCGCGACTTCTTCGTGTGGGCGTTTCTTGTTCTGATACCCATGAGTCGAGGAGACACAGAACTTTGGCAGACTACAATCAACGCATACAAATGCGGAGTGAGACTGATGAAATAGAGTGCAACAAGCACGAATCTCTGAATGATACTCACTCTCGTGGTTTGCACGTCTGCACGCGCCAGAAGTAATCGTGGTCCATAGCTTCAGCTGCAGTGATTCGTTTCGCAGGATCTAGAGTCATCAATTTTTCCAGCAAATCCAATGCGACGGGCGGAATGCTGAGTAAACGCATCGCCGTTAGTACTGATAAACAAGAGCGTGTAGAGCATCTACTCACTTTTTGAATCGATCTCGCATTCGGCAAACGTATTTCTCTTCCACCTTGATATCAGCAGCACCAGGCAAGTCGAAGAATCCTGGCCAGGTCTCTTGCGTAGGAAGGCCGCACAACCCAAAGATCAAATGCAGCTTATAGAGCAAAAGAGTCAGTCAGCTGAAGCAGAGGTCAATACAACTATGCAAGCCAATTTACCTGCTCGATCTCAGTCTTACCCTGCAAAATCGGCTTTCCTGTCAGCAGCTCAGCAAAAATACAGCCGATGGACCACACGTCGACTGAAAAGTCATACGAGGTCGAGCCCATCAGCAACTCGGGCGGTCGGTACCACAGAGTGACCACTTTGTTCGTGTATCGGCCTGCCTTGGCGTTGACTTCATTCCAGAACCGAGAGAGGCCGAAATCGGCCACTTTCAGCATGCCCGAGTTATTGAGCAGCAAGTTTGAGGCCTTTATATCTCGATGGAGAATCTTGTTGCGGTGCATGAAGGCTACGCCACACAGCAGTTGCCGCATATAGCACTGGATCTGAGTCCGACTAAACTTGACCCGCGGATGGTTCAGCAGACCAGACAGATCGTGCTCCATGAACTCCGACGCAAAGTAAAGCAGCGGTCGCTTGCCTTCCTTCGGAGGAGCTAAAGGCCACACGACCAAGCAACACAGCACGATGGTGAGAATTCAGAATCTTCGCAGCTGCTGCTTGGCACTCGCTCACCACTGGACGAGACGATCTCTTTGAGTGACAGGATATTCGGGTGCTTGAGCATTTTCAAGATCTTCATCTCGCGGATCGACGTTAGCGGGAACTACAACGATCGCAACTCAGTGCACCATAAAGCAGGTTAATTAGATGCTCACAGGCAATACGTAATAACGTACGCCATTCTTCTCAACGTCAGGACGCAGTTTCTTCAGAGCCACGATATCCTTCGTGATCTTGTGCTGGCACTTGAACACTTCACCGTACGTTCCCGATCCAACCTTATCAATAATGCTGTAATTGTCAATATCTCCCAGATACCAGCGTGGTCGCTCGACAACAGGCTCCCGTGCCATGTCCACAGCCATGATCTCGCGTTCGCTGGCTGCATTTCGCATGGATGCGATCACAGACGACGAGCTGGACGAGAGGCTCAGATTAGGCGTCGTGTGAGTCAATGAATCGGTCTCTCCGTCTGCATCCTTTGCACTGCTTTCGTCATCGCCTGTGTCAGTCTGTGTATCCTGTTGTGCATTGATTTGCTCCAATGCGCCTTGCAAATCCAGATCGATCTTGACGCTCGGTGGCGAGTACGGAGGCGGCGGTGGAGGCGGAGGCGTGCCAGGAGCCACGGGAGAAGCCGAAGGTGGAGAAGGAGGGGGCGGAGGTGTCGAGAACGTCTGCATCTGCTGTGGCGGTGGTGGAAGCGGCGGTGGTTCATCGCCCATGACCACAAGATCACTCGGTACGTCGTTCTCATCGTCGTCGCCGCACTCGTCTTCGGTCTCGTTCTCTTCCTCCAGCGGATTGTACTGTGGTGGCGTACACGACGGCGGTGGTGGCCCAGGAGGATCTTCTGGGCACGGCGGCAATGGCGATGAGAAGCCCGAACTTGGTGCGCTCTGACGTCCATCCGCCCCCAACACTGCGGAGGCTGGCCCAGCGCTACTGCTCACAGCATCAGATGAAGACAAAGGTAGTGTTCCAGGCGGAGAGCATGCTGGGGGCGGTGGTGGGGGTAGAGATGGCGGCGGAGGCATCTCCAGCAGCGGTGACGCACCTTCCTCCATCTTGTTTCTCAACCAGTGCTTTGTCTTTTAGTGTCATTCCCTCGTTAGATTGACAATGTATGTGGGCCACCTTATTTACCACAAAAACTGATCGAAATGAGGGAGATGGGCCGGTCAGAACCTTCTTCCGTCCTGAAACGAAACGGCTTTTGTGTGACGGCGTCCAGTTGGAGTCGGCGGGCGGAAGAATGATGGAAGAAGTGGTTTCGACCTCTCTCTGCTGCTGCGCAAGGGGCCAGTTAACCTTAGATGGGCATCACAGCGAGTGAGTCAGACCACCAGCGCTCCTTGCGCGCCGCTGCGCTCTCGTGGAACAACAACGGCGGCAGCGGATCTGCAGCCAGCAACAATGGCAATGTGTATGTGCCCAGTGCTAGCAATGGTACGTACGTCTATGTGCAATGCAAGCAGGTTACAGGTCTCATTTGCTGACTTTGGTGGATCTGTAGGCAATACGCTCTATGTGTACGTGTTTCTGAGCGTGATGGTGGTCATCGGCTTCGGCAGCGTGGCTGTGTACTGCTACCATCGCCGTCGCATCCAGCGGTTCGTGGACCACGACAACATGAACAACAACATGCAGCGCCACTCGCTTGTAGACAGGTGAGTGATCCAGTGGTAGTGTCTGTTTGTTGCGTCATGTTTAACTGATAGTGTTCGGACAGCTTCATTGAGGCTGGAGAGACCGAGTGGCAGTGCACTGTGTGCTATCATGAGAACCACCCAGCCAAGCGTGAATGCCTCATGTGTGGTACGCCGCAGAGTGAGTGCTGCTAACGCAATCCATACGCTATCTGATGCCTCCTTGATCTCACGCCTTCGTCATCTGCCTGCAGTCATTTCAGAACAAGTGGTGCCGTCGCCTGTCGGCCGGTACAAACCTCCAAACGGCACGCACTTTGTCTCCTCGACGTCGTCGCTCAACGGTCAATCCATGCTGGCAGCTCGCAATCGTTCATTCCACGTGCGTCGTCTGAACGAGATGAATCTGAACCAGCGCCAGCGTGGAGCGCGGAGGCGGAACTTGTGGCAGCGCGAGAAGACCGAGGACGGGCAGTTCCGTTGGGTGCGCATGGAAGACTGTCGTCCCTCTCGCGTAAGCATCCTCACGTCTGATGTCTACGGTGCGCCGCTCTTGGCCTCGTCGCCTCACTTGCGCCCGTCGGTCACGGACTCAGGCTCGTACATCTTTAATGCCGAGAACTCAAGCCGGAACAACCTGCCTCAGGACTGGAAGCTCGGCATTGAAACAGAGCTCACCATGAACGAATCAGCGGACAAGACCGGCGAGTATTCCCCGACGATCCGCAGAATCCACGACGGCAAGGTCGAGATCACGTCGTCGCTGATCATGTCGCCACCGCATTCGCCAACGACCAGCAGCCTCGGTGGAGGATTCATCTCTCAGCAGTCAGTGGGCTACGTACGTCATGTGGATGAATCCGGGAACGTGCAATGGGTTCCTGCCGAGTCCATCTCGCACGTCGCGGACGCCATCGACACGGAAGAGTACCCACGCGCGAGCAATGTGATCGACTTTGAGTCGGTCGCAGCGCTTTCGTTCCGCCACAAGGTTCGCTGGTTCCTACAAGAAGTCGAGAAAGTGTCTATCCCGTGGGAAGAAGGCCATCTCCTACTGAAAATCCGACGCGATGCCGTGCTGAACGAATCGATGCATCTGCTCATGCTCGTGCCGGCGTCCGATCTGCGTCAACGGCTTCGCATTGAGTTCATCGATGAGCCCGGTCTCGATGCCGGCGGATTGATGCGTGAGTGGGTGCTCGTGCTCTGTGAGCAGCTCTTCGACGAGTCGTTTGGACTGTTCCAGGCCACGCATATGGAGAATCTTGGGTACTGGATCAATCCGAACTCAAATCAGATCCACCACGATCATTTACGCTGCTATCAGTTCGTCGGGCGACTCATGGCCAAATGCCTGCTTGAGGGCCATCTGCTCACCGTGCACTTCTCGCTTCCGCTGCTCAAGCACTTGCTGGGCGTCCCGATCTCGTTTTCAGACCTCGAATTCCTCGACGAAGAGCTCTATCGCAATGTCTGCTGGCTGCGCGACAACGAGAATGTCGCGAGTCTGTGTCTGGACTTCACAGTTCAACGCATCGATGGCAACGACGACATGATCATAGAGGAGCTCAAGCCCGGCGGCAAGGACATTCTTGTGACGGACGACAACAAGGAGGAGTACCTGGATCTGCTCATGAAGCACAAGATGTTCGACTCGGTCAAAGACCAGGTCTCCGCTCTCTTGCAGGGCATTTACGACGTCATGCCGCAGTCGTTACTCGCGGTTTTTGATTATCAGGAGCTCGAGCTGCTGCTTTGCGGCGTGCCCAAGATCGACGTGGACGACTGGGAGAACCACACGGACGTCAAGTACCAAGAGTTCGACCAGCCCATCAAGGCCGAGACGAACGTCGTGGGCTGGTTCTGGGACACCGTGCGTGGATTCTCGCAGGAGCAGCGCGCGAGATTGCTGCAGTTCGTGACAGGGACATCGCGTGTGCCAGTGGAAGGATTCAAAGCGCTCATCAGCAATGACGGGCGTGTGCGGCGCTTTGGCATCCAGCTCGTCGCGTGCGGCGTCCCGCCCACTGGACTGTACCCCAAGGCGCACACGTGCTTTAATCGGATAGATCTGCCTGTGTACGAGACCCGAGAGGCGATGGAGACGTACCTGACGCTCGTGATCAACATGGAGATCACGGGCTTCTCCATGCAGTAAAGAACAAGAGAACACCGTATGAGTCTTGCCTCTGGATGAGAAATAAAGCAATGGAGAAAGAAGCAGATTAATTATTGACCGAGAACTTGTGGCCGCACTTCTTGCACTCATAAAACACGGTCTGGCCTTCATCAGCCGAGCGCAATTGTAGCGTGTAGTAGTCCATCTCAGGGTTGCCACACTTGGGGCACGTCTCCTCCACGGTCGCACGCGCAGGGCCCGTGACTTCGGTCATGGTCGTGGCCGACTTGACCCACTTGGGCATCGGCTTGTCTTCACTGCAGGTCACCACCGACAGCGATGGCAGGTCTAGAAACAGCGTAGCAAGACGAAGCATCAGCATTGACACAAGCACCTAATTGCGGATGCACTGGCTTCCGTCTCACCTTGGTACTGGCACCGGTACTCGCACGAGGAGCAGACGATGTTGTTGGTGTCCGGGTGGTCCAGGATTGTGCCGCAGTGCGGACAAAAGGCTGGGCCCGTTGTAGACGCTTTCGACGCGAAGAAGTCCATGCTCTCAATTTGCCCAATGCCGTTTTGCCAGCCAACAGTTAGGCCAGGCACGTCAAGACCTAAATTGGTGTGTCACACATCAAACTAGGCGAATTGAAGTGTGTAGCCATGTTGGGAGTCTGGTTACGAGAACCAATCGCTCCAGGAGAAATCGCCACGTTCCTGAGCGGATTGGGAAGTAGCTCCACGAGTAGCCGAGCGCTTGGCAGCGATCTCCACACGGCAGATTGGACACGAGTTGCCGACTTTGAACCACTCGTGCAGACAGTCGGTGTGGAAGAGATGCTAATAAAAGAAAGACATGATGAGCAATGATGCGAAGCCATTTGGATAGCATGCAATGCTACCTGGCACGGCATTCGAGTGACCTCCATGCCGATAGTCATGTCCACTTGGCAGATCACACACTCGCGCGCATCACGACGAACAGCGATATCCGCAACAGTCATCTCGTGGTTCTTCGTGCGCAGGTACTCCACAAAACTACAAACAATGACCGAACGATCAAAGTTTCCCAGATCTTGAGCAATATCGTATTAAGAGTAGAGCGAACGTACCCGGTGCCATGCTTTGGGCTCATCATGAAGGCTGGAATCGTGATCGCGCGGCTTTCGCCTGATGAGTCTGTCATTGTGTACGGCCACACGTCTATCGTCTGAATGATAATAGCGGCGACAGCACCTGCTTTCTGAGCCCGAAGCACTTTCTGAGCGAACGTGCAGCCTCCTCGCTGCATGACTACGATCTTAGACGCAGAAACGAGTGAGTGATTAGCAGCAAGGAAGTTGTTGTATGCGTACCGAGCCTTCCATCGCGTAGGCGTTCACGAAGGCCGATGCGCCATCAAATGGCTCAGCCACTACTACGCGCCGTTTCTGAACCGATTCGCAGGGTCCGAAATTAGCTGGCACTGCGATCACCTTTGCGTATAGGCAGCATCATCATCATTTGGTAATTGTGAATGCAACGGTCACACTTTGAAGTACCTCTCCTTTAATGTCCTTGACGATCACAGCGACCTCAATGGTGGAAGACTGATCGGCTTTGAACGAGCCCAGATTGGCAACTGCATTCGAATCATACAGTCTATACGTGAGTCACTATGCAATGGAGAGTTATAGCAACCGAACACTGGAACCTGCGCCTTCAGAGGCCGGTCGCCGCGCATCGTTCTCGTGGTCGAAATCCCCACCACCGACAGCAGATAGCAGTCGCATGACAAGCGACCGCAGGTCCTGCGCATTCGGCTCTGCATCTGCTGACTCCTAACAAAGGCATCTCGATTCAACCTATAGGGCATTTGCGGTGGTATCATCAATTGAATCTTACGGTTGTCGCAGCATTAGGGGGACTTTCCAGCTCACATCCACAAATCAGGCATCGCTTCCCGTCTTGCGCATCCACAGGAACGGTCGTGGTCTGAGACAAGGGAGGGGAGGACAAAACGCAATGTGCCCGCTCTCACTCACCTTGAGTTGTGGCGGTTGCGAGCTCGTTGCAGTCGCCACAGAAGCATGCAGTCGATGACACGCTGGTAGTCACCTGCGTCAAGTCGCAATGGTACTCAGTGGGGGCGTAATACTTCTCAAAGCAGCGCAGAAGACAAGGACGCTTACCGACGACCCGATGAACGCCAGGTCATCGAACGAGGCCATAATGCTCTGGCAGCTAAGTACAATATACTGTAGTTCATCATCGCTGTCTGTAAGGGTGTCTAGGGGTACTCTCAACCCTTATTTAGCGGTAGGAATTCTCTAGATTTATATCCAGAAAATCAAAAGTGGTTGGTTCGTATTCTCAGGTGACTCTAATTTTTGTCACTAAAACCAGAGTAGTCTACTATTGAGCACATCAAGTTTCAGAGGGACACCGCGAGAAAGGCACCTCCCAGTATTGAAAATCGATAAGAATGACATCAATGGAATCATCGATTTGAGAAGGGTATCAAGTTTTTGTTATTCTCGTTCTCTGTATTTCTCAGTCTCAAACTTTGTGGTGAGAAGAAACTTGGCCGAGGTGAGCTGAATTGCGCGGTGTATGGTGAAGGAACTGTGTTTTCCGTGAAGGTCACACGCGATGCGACAGTGGAAGCGCTGCAGGAGGCTGTTGCTGGCAGATACAAAAGTCGTGAGCAATCGTGTTGAGGTGTATCCAGCTACATTGACGCTGTACTTGGCGCGGAAGGACGGCGCGTGGTTGAAGCATGATTACGGTGTGGAGGACTTGATGCAGGGAAAGATCGACACCGGATACAAGAAGATGCTGTCTTCGTGGAAGCTTGATGACGATGATTACTTCAAAAAGGAGTTCCAGCCTGGAGACGTGCTGGTGGAACTTCCACAAGCTACCAGGTCACTTCCTGTAATCACGACGAGTGACGTCGTGATTACAGGGAGTAACCAATGGAAAAGCGTTGTTGAAGAACTTGGCGATCAGTTGAGTCGCGAGTGAATAAGGTGTTTGGAGGAACAGCAAAAAAGGGGCCGTGAATGTGTTACAATGTCGGAGATGAGTAGTGCGAAGCGCCAAATCTGCTGACCGATTTGCGCTATAGGTGGATCTTCATGTGGCTGAGCGAGGACCACAAGATTAGAAAGTCACGGTGAAAGAGCCGGCCAACGCGGCTGCTTTTATTGACGCAATTGCATCCAGAGATGACTTAAGTGTTCGCATTCTATTTCCAGGTGCTCCAAGACTTCCAAGGAGAGGAAATCTTGACAAAACGATCCCTTCCGAAGAAGGGGACGTCCTTGAGGAGATGGTGGCAAGATATCGAGCGATCGCCAGCGAATTAGGGCCAGATATGAGTATGGCCCGCGAGATTGGGTGGTAAGTGGTCAAGCAGATTCCTGCGTATGCTAGCATGGTCACATAACTACTTTGTCGAGAACCACCCTAATAAATCGTAGCTCATCTGTAATTTCTACCCCTAAATAAGGGTCAAGAATACCCCTAGACACCATAAGAGACAACGATGATGCACTACCAGCGCAAGGAGCGCACTACGTTCGCGATATATCCCTTAGAAAAAGGGATTGCAGTAACAGCGCGAAACGTGTTTACTCGCCTGACTCCATCACGAAAAGCCCTACCCGCCGAGCTAATCTTTAGGTACGTAATCAACCAATCATAGCAAGGGCGCCAACATTTTGCTGACATGTGTGAAGGAACACTGTAGCGTTTACGAAGACCCGTGTCCCGCAATTGTTCTGGTTTTTCTGAGCACATGGTCCACAGTCGAAGAACAATGGTCCCAAAAATCCAATCCTGTCAGCCGCGTTACCCCCAATACGCGCACCTACACTCGCAGATAGCAAACGGTAAAGCTCAGAAAGAATTCTCGCAACGTTGTGATGGGTGAGTGTTTTCACAGAGAGCCCGGATGGATAGATGATTGGCTCTCCGCAGTTCCGTTCTTTCTGCAGACGGGTCGGAACTTTTAACCAAAAAACTGCTTTTGCCCAAGAGTTCAGTTCTGATACCCGGGAGACAATCACTCACATTGACTTCTCGGTTTTCGGTTTTTTCGTGTGGACGGTGCGGATTCCGGCCGTACCTACAGTTTTTTTACGCCCTGCAGCGTAGAAGCATCGCTGTTTTGTCTCCAACTTTATCCTCCAATACTATATACTTTCCTTTCGGCATCGGTAGGACCTCTTAAAAGATTTCATAGTGAAGCTGTTATAGAAAACCCTTTAGCAATACATACACAGCACATAGACAATGCACTAGCGAAAACGCTGATTGTAGCGAATCCGTTGCCGACTCAGAGACGCTGCTGCCCCTCAAGTGGCAACCGTATGATTAAATCGTAAGGTCCGTCCCAGTCACGAATTAGGGCCACGCAAGATAAGCATCAAATGGCGATCGCCCCCACAGCAAGCAGCATCACCAAGAAGCGCAAGATGAGCGGCTCGGAGCTCTCGGCCACGCGGCCAGCGTGTGGAGTCAATGACCCAGAGCCGACCGGTACAGTGGCGGTGGGCGTAGCTACGAATCGAGGCGGCAAAACCAACCAGGAGGTGCGTTTGAAATGGGCGGCTGTCTGTGGCTGAGCCGACGCCTTCTTCCTCACGTCGCATAGTAATGGCTGTTTGTCATGCAGGACGCGTACTTTATCGGTGGTAAAATGTCAGCCCGCTTGACGCTCAACGGATACTCCAGCGGCATGAGCGGCTGCTTCGGCGTCTTCGATGGACACGGCGGCGACCGCGCGTCTCGGTATTGCGCCGAGCACTTGTTCCCCAAGATCGAGGAAGAGATTGAAGCCAACACAGAGTCCAAGATCGACGCGGCCATTACGACTGCAGTCCATGCGATCGGTACGTGCGCACTCGTGCCCGACTACAACGCGTCGACTCATGTGTTTTTCCTCTTCCCCCCAACCCAATAGACGAAGAGTTTTGTACAATAGCATGTCGATACTCACGCCCGGATCTTTCGCGTACGCCTGTGGCTGAGGTCCCGCTCCCGAACGCTGCGATCTACCGATCCTATGGTATGGAGGACGGATCCACGTGCCTCGTGGCCATCGTACGGGATGGCAGGCTTTATGTTGGCAACGTCGGCGACTCGCGAGCCGTTCTGGCCACATTCAAAGGAAAACCCATTTCGTTGTCCGATGGTAAGCGAATGCTGCGCTTTTCGATGGATGATTACGCCCAGGAAGCTGACAGTTGCTCTTCTGGTAGATCAAAAGCCGAGCCGTAAGGATGAGCGAGCACGACTAGAAGCCAAGGGAGCCGTTGTGACAGGCTCGCCTGGCTTCATGTACCACCTTTGGCCCATCAACCGACTGATTGACGTGCCACGCGTGAATGGCGCGTTGGCCATGTCTCGCTCCATGGGCGACCTGTCGCTCAAGCCCTGGATCACATGCGAGCCCGAGATCAAGACTCATACGATCACAAACGACGACAAGTTCCTCATCATGGCCACCGACGGGCTCTGGGATGTGGTCTCCAACAAGGCGGCTGCAAAAGTCGCATCCTCGTACGACGACCCACAGAAAGCCGCCGACGCGCTCGTGGCCCTGGCGCTAGCCAAGAAGACCTATGACAACGTCACAGTATTGGTCGTCGCCATTTCGTGCTTCCGGTAGATAGGAATGGCCAAGCAGGAAAGTTAAAGCGAATTTATTTGATATATGGAGTCTTTGGAAAACAGTCATGAGACTGCATTGCGCATGGAGAGCTGCGACGTTTGATGATCAACATTTCTCTCGCCTGCCCAACTGATCGACCGCTCTCAGCTTGCTGTTCTTCAACCTTGAAGAGCGGGGGAGGAAGAATCAGAAGAACAGCACCATCAACTCCTGTCGAGATGGGCGTGTTCAGTTAAACCTTGACCCGTTGCTTGGACTGTTACATTGAGAAAGCAAGTTGTCCCAAGCTGCAAGTTGAGCAAAATTTAACAAGGGTGCCTCAAGACCATACCCGTCAGACAAAAGGTAGAGATTCAGCAGTGTCAGCAGCTCTGCCTCCGTCTGACACCTGAAGTGGGAATCTATCCGGACGCGAAGTAATATAAAAACGCTCGTCACGAAGCGGATGTTGCACGAAGGTACCGGTGGTACCTGAACCTGCCAGAATCTATTTTGGCAAATTTGGGTTAAGTTCGTACTTAGGCGAGTATATCGCACTGTTCTCCTCCATTCCGAGTCCAACAGGTCGAAATGCCGGCGCTCGTGGTGTTCGGCCGGCGCAGCCGCATCGGCAGCGACGACCTGTACTGCCCAGCGCTGTTCCTGCTCATGTTCCAGCTGCCGCTGCTGCTGCTGGCGCTGGGCTACGTGCTCTTCGGTCGCGGCTGTTCGTCGCTGGCCTTCCATGACGACGGCTTCCCCTTCTGGTTCGTGCTGGCTTCGCTGCCCGTCAACGGCTTCATGGCCAGCGTCTACCTCATGATCATGCACGTCTCGGCCAAGGGCACTATCATCGAGCACGAGCGTCGCATGCTCATGCCTCGGCTGCTGCATGTGCATCTGCTCTGGTCCATCGCCATGCTCGTCTTCGGCGGAGTGGGGCTCTACTTCTGGTACAACCGGCCCATCTGCGTGCCCGACTCGCGCTTCGTCCTGGTAAGACCCTTGCGTGCTGGTGTCTGTGCGGTCTCCTGGCTCAATGCTCATGAATTGCCAGACAATCGCAGCTATCATGGTCACAGAAGTGAGTGTCACGGCGGCCTTTGGGTTCTGTATGGTCGGCGGTTCGCCGCCGCATGATGAAGGCCTGCTGGACGCTGACGGTAACGCTTCTCTAGACTCTGAACGCCAATCGCTGATAGAGGGTACAGTCGCAGCTAGTTGATGCCGCCTGTCGTGTGCTTGTTGTGCGCGGGGGGAGCTGGAACATACGAATGACTGCAGCCCACTGGTTCTCATGTGTGGATGCTGCTACCTTTGAGCTGCGGAATGTCGTTCTATCTCTTGCTCTCTCTCGGTCTGCCAGTCGGTGCGTCAGTCTCACGCGGTCTGATGTGTTTGTCTAGATCTTGAGCGCTCCATTCCCAACTCGGACGTCTACGTACCGCACCAGGCCAAGCGATGGGAGCGCCGGTGCAATCGCTGCTGCTCGTGCGTGCGCTGCTTCACGTGCAATCTCTTTGGCGGCTCCGGCACGCAGCACGACTCCATGGCTGTGGTGGCCAACGTCTTCGCGCGGCTCTTTTACGGCAGTCCCGACCTTGTGATCTCGGACATCGTGGCTGGATTCATCCTGCTCGCAGCAGTACAAGCGCACGACGAAGCGCAACAGGAACACGACGAAATGGAAGAGTCGCTTGGAGCTATCCGCGCTCGACTGCGCGCTTCCCACTCGGGCATTGACCTGCCGGCCTCATCTCGACCGGTCCTGCCTGTGGCGACGCCCTCGCAACTGTCTTCGTTGGAGCAAGCGGGTGAAGCCAACAGCTACGTCGCAATCACGATCCCGTCGCCCATGCAGCTGGCGGCAGCTGTCAACAGCAAGGCCATAGCCGCGTATCCTCCGAACGAGGAACTGAGCGAGTGTCTACTGGATCTGGCGTACTTTTCCAAGTACGCTGTTGGGATCTACGGATGGATGCTCTACGTGTGGTCCCACCCGTGGAGCGGTACCTTTCGACTGGCATTTTCCTGTATGAAGCGACGTGTCAAGTACATCCACGGCGACAACTGCTTCCATCTGGGCCAGACAGCGCTGCAATTGGAGACTGGAGTGCACTCGGATGATATCGTGTACGCCAGTTTCCACAACTCAGTGTACAAGCCTGCGTTCTGTGTGGTGCTGGACCACGAGAAGAAAGAAGTCGTGATTGCGATTCGAGGCACGCTCTCGCTCGAAGACTGTCTGACCGATGCCATTGCGTACGGCGTGGCTCTCGACGGCGTGGCCGAACGCTGGGGCTGCGAAGGACATGGCGAATACGCGCATCAAGGCTTCTTGCATTGCGCGGAGGCTGTCTTCCTTGAAATCACGCGTCTGGGCATTCTCGAGATGCTGCTGGATCCGAATTCAACGGCTTCTATCGCTACTGATGTCGTGAATCCCTGCGAGAGAGGTGCATTCAGCGACTATGGGCTTCTTGTCACTGGCCATTCGCTGGGCGCAGGTACTGCCGTGCTGCTTTCGATCATGTTGCGACCCAAATATCCGAGCCTGCGATGTATCGCGTTCAGCCCTCCTGGATGCACATTGTCCCCCGGTCTTGCTGCGAGTTGCTCCTCATTCGTGACTTCAGTGGTCGTCGGTCATGACATTGTAGCACGATCCTCGTTGACATCGGCGGAAGAATTGCGGGATCAGGTGATTGACCTCATTGGACGCAGCAAAGTGGGCAAGTCTGCTATCCTGCGCCAGGTCGTCGCCTGGAAAAGACCGGATGAGCTCTTGCATGACGAAATCAACGATGAGAATCACGCGTTCGCGCAGCAGTTAGCGAACTATCGCACCATGTTGCAGCGCATTCAAGATTCGGAACCGATTCATATGCTCACGATCCCAGGCAAACTCATTCACTTGCGCCGCGTTCCGATGGTCGCGGAGCGTCGTTGGGGTGGTGGATGCTGGGTGTGCTGTCGTCCTGGAAGTGGCGGCATTTGCTGCACAGAGCGAAACGACTATGATCTGTTTTGGTCGTCTGCCGCCGAGTTCCGTAGCATCAAAATCGCGCGAACAATGCTGGACGACCATTTCCCGGACAAGGTTCACCACGTGCTTCAAGACTGTGCCAAGCGGATGCGAGCGCGCGATAGCCGACGCAGCCGACGATCATCGTCATCATCTCGCTCCATTTGATAGCGATCGCTTTAGTGAGAGAAGTTATCCGACGTACAGCACTGACAGGTGAGCAAACGCACTAGAAACTATATAATCTGCGTTTGAATCACTGTAAGCGTCTAGTTCGATGCGTGTGCATGCCTTCTTGTATAGCTATCACTGCTGTCTATGGCGACGGGGGCAGTCGTCCACAGACAACGCATTTCGGCGTTTCGGAGAGATTCAGTTTGGAACAGATCCCACAGGTCCACGTGCCTCCACTGGCTGCTCCGGTAGACGAAGACGAAGACGACGACGACGGGATTTCGGAAGCCAAATTTTCAGCAGCAAGGCGTAGTGTCGCGACATTCATGAAGTCTTGCGGCGCAGGTGATGGCGTTGAGGCGGTATATTGACCTGTACTATACGTTGGTGCATATGTTGGTGCTAATGCTGGGGTCGGTGTCGGTGCTGGTACATACGTTGGAGTCGGTGCTGGGGTTGTATATGCTGGTGTCGGTGCCAGTGCGTACGCTGGTGCAGGTGAATATGCTGGTTGAGGAGCTGGTGTCGGAACACTCGAGTGAGTCGTCTTGTATCTCTGAAGTTGAGTCTCAAGTTCCTCAATGCGTTTGGCAGCTGCAGTCATAGCAGCACTGAGATCCTCATAGGTGGAAGCTGCTGGTGCATCCAAGCCCATCGGAGCCCACTGTGGTGGGCTTGGGTTGGCCATAGGAGTCGTCGATAGTGTAGCTCCTCGGAAGTAGTACCCAGTCCAGAGACACACTTGGCGCACCAGTGACGACGCTGGCGGTAGTAACGTGTTCTCGCTCTGCTCGCGATAGAACGGGTTCTCGTACAGGTGCCGATCCTGCAGAATGTGGGCCCAGAGCGAAGGCGTGCGTCCCACCAGATTCCAAGCCGCGCGCTCACGGTCGCAATTACCCAAGAACGTTCCAAAATGGCCCGAGAACAGCGCATCAGCAATGGTCTCCAAAAGCTTCTCGTTGAACTCAAAGTACGTCGGATACTGCCGCCATACCTGCCAGGTCGCGTCCAGGAATTGCAGGAAGATGGGGGCCTGCTCATCGTTCTGGGTCTTTCCAGGCCCCACGCGGTCGTGGAACTTGTGACCCACGCGTACCCACTCCTTCTCGATGATCTGCATAAAGCCCGTGAGCGTTCGGTAATGCTTGTCCAAGAAAATCTGCGAGAGCGCACAGAGCTGACCGGTGCGGTCCCATCCATCGCTGCAATGCACCAGCACGGTCGTCTGCTTGTTCGCCACGGCGTCTGCCACCTTCCAGGCTGCAGAGACCACGAGTCGAACGTGGTAGAGCCACTTGGTGTCCTCAACGCGAGCATTCCAGTTGAGATCCAGGTCCTGATTCGGTGTGAGCACGAGCCCGCGAAGGTTCTCGAAGCTCTCGCGCATGGCGTGGATGTTGGCAATGTTGAGGAACGTCACGCGCGCGTGCGGGATGCTGGAGCTTTCGGTGCCTCCCCCAGTCAAATTGTTGACGCGCGCGTTGAGCTCTGGTCGGCAGTCGGCGATCCAGACCTTTTGCTGCGTGCGGTTCGAGTAGAAGAGATGTGCCAGGTACCGCTCGTCGTTGGCGTGCTGCGTGTTGAGAATGCCGCGCTTGGGCTGAGCGCAGCGCCAGATCGAGGCCGTGTTCTGCGGATGCACGAAGCAGCAGATGGGAAGTCGGCCCTTGGACCGGAACTCGGCCACGCTCATGATCTCCGAGTCGCTCAAAGACGACGGCACCACGAGCTGCGGTGGGTACGTGGGGCACATGGCGTAGTTGCGGTTCACGTCCGTGATGCGGTAGGCCGCGCCGGTGGCCAGATCCACGCCCATGCGCATGAAGTCCGAGTGCAGATTGTAGATCGCGTGGCCTAGCTGGTGGTCCTGCTCCTGGCCGCGTGGCAGCGCGACGAACGCAAACAGACTCAGCGGCGAGTCCATGAACACGTACCGGTTGAGTGTGACCATGAGTGTCTGCACGTCTCCGCTCAGCATCCAGGCGCGCAGGTCTTTGAACTTGACCACGAGTTGCGTGGGCATGGCGCTGTCGTAGGCCGAGCGCTTCGCTGTGCCTGTGGCCTGTGGGTACGACAGTTTGCAGACGCACGCGGTCGGGATGCCCTTCAACGCGGCGTCCAGCACCGGATGCAGCATGCCTGGCGCGCGGAATGCGGCGTTAACGGGCTCTGCACGCAGCCGAAAGTTGGTCACAAAGAGCGTGATGGGCACGTCCGGCAGTGAGAGCGGCAGTGGGAACGTGAACGAGCAGCCCACGCGGGCTTGCACGCTCTCGCCCGGCAGCATCCACGGCGCCGCGGCAGCCGCAGCCACAGAGGACGAGCCGACAGAGTCCGCAGTCAAGGGACGCTGTGCAGAGCGGGCGTTGGTCGCAATGGTCGTCTGCAGCAGCGACGAGTTAGCGAACGCTGTTGGCTGCACGGACGGCGCTGGTGCCGGGCGCACAGGTGTTGAAGCAGGAAGACTGCTGCTGGGCGCTGCTGCTGGCGCAGACACGCTGTTCTTGGGCGCCAGAGCCATCACACGAGCCATGCGGGCGTGGTGCGCGCATTGTGTGGCCCCCTCAGCCGCCTGGGACGTACACCGCGCGCCCGTGTGTGTCGTGGCCGAGCAGATCATGCTGGAGATTACGCTGAATTGTTCGTATCAGCTGCTGAATCTCTCTTTATAAGAGAGCACTGTCTAGTCGTGCGTAATTTACATACTTGGTGTGGATTTATATGGTAATAAAAAATACTGTATCCACGTTTAAGGAAATCTATTGGGGAGATGCTGATGACCCGCGTCCTGCGCAAGCGAATCCATGCGACGGCCGCAGCGATCTCTGGCTCTGCGTCCTCAGTGCAGCAGCCAGTCAATAGCTCTGGCAAACGCAGCGTCAGCAGCTCGCGTATCAAACGCACGTGCGTGAAGACCGAAGCGATGCCGCAGTCTGGATCGGAGCCATGGCAGCGATTGTGCAGCGTCCAGGAGCTTTCCTGTGAGCTGACGCTGGCGTCTGGCCAAGTGTTCTCATGGCGCAAACACGCCTCCACGGCAGAGTGGACGGGCGTCATCGACCAGCGAGTGTTCGCACTGCGAGAGCGCGAGAACAGCGTAGAATTCCGCTGTCTCCATCCGCCGCAATGTACGAATGGATCCTGTCGTGTGCATGCCAGTGTGTCATAGCACTGACTCTGATACCTCAGTCCCTCTACAGGAAGCGCTGGATGTGCTGGTGCCGTACTTCCGCCTTGAGAGTGATGCTGTGGAGCTGTATCGCCAGTGGACAGAGACGCAAGATCGCATGGCCAAGATCATCACACAGCTCCCGGGACTTCGCATCATCCGACAGGACCCGGTCGAGTGTCTCTTTGCCTTCATTTGCTCGTCCAACAACAACATCCAGCGCATCCAGCAGATGGTGGACAAGCTTAAGGCCACGTACGGATCCTTGCTCTACACAGACGCAAGCGCTGCAGACGCTCAGGAAGCGATGACAGCTTACCGACCACATGAGTTCTACGCCTTCCCATCAGTCGAGACGCTGGCGGCAAAGGCTGAGGACGCCACGCTACGCTCGCTGGGCTTTGGATACCGAGCGCCGTTTGTTGTCAAGACCAGTCAGCAGTTGCTCGCACTCGGAGGAGCTGTGTATCTAGAGCAGATTCGGGATTCTCCGGCGCTCACTGAGAGCGAGTACCAGGCCAAGCTCATGGTCTTCGCCGGTGTCGGACGCAAAGTCGCCGACTGCGTGGGCCTGTTCTCGCTGGATAAGCTCGAAGCGATTCCGGTGGACACGCACGTGTGGCAAATCGCGTGTCGAGAGTTTGATCCGGCGCTGCAACAAGTGAAAAGCCTGACTCCATGCGTCTACGCCCGCGTAGGCAGCCACTTCCGTACGCGGTTCGCTCCCTACGCTGGCTGGGCGCACAGTGTGCTGTTTGCTGGTGATCTCACGAGTCTGCAGTCGCTTTTACCAAGCAATATGCAGAAGAAACCGACCAAGATCAAGGTGAGAACTGAGCCCAAGACAGCGAAGACACGGCGAGTTCAAGCAGATTCCAATGTCAAGGCCGCGTAAAGACAGCCACCGCGGCTCTCAATCGCATTTGGTCATTCAGGACAGCACATCCACCGTGATGTTGAGGAAGTCGTGCGTGTCCGGATACATCAGTTGCACTGTCTGCTGCACAGTCTTGAGTTCAAAAGCGTACAGTACACGTTCGTATACCGCCTTCGTAGCAGCTTCATGAGCACAAAATAGACGACAACGTCAGCGTTTACGACGTATTTGTGGTTCACAATCACTAAACCGCAGGTATAAACGCCGTCAGCCGCGGCGTACTTCATCCCCTTGATGAATACGTGGTTCCGTAGTTGTTGTCCCGTTCGGCTGATTTTTGCTTTCAAATGGCGCTGCGTATCCCATCGGAGACACTTAGAACAACAGCTTGTGTCGAAAGACCATTGTTAGAGCATCTCATTGGGATCCCAATGTCAAGGCAAGCACTGACGAAACGTAGTCCATTCGTATCGTGCCCTCGTGGACTGCGATCGGATCCAGATCAGTAATTGGGTACGCATCATGCAGACAGAACTCCACTAGCGCCAATAGTTTGTAAGACGCCAGATTATGTACACGAGAAAGCCACGGACGTGCAGCTTGAACACTGACACGCACGGGTCTGGGGCCCATCGTCTCCCAGCCAAGATAATGTGATAACCATCACCCATAAATGACAAACTGAGACCAATCCAAGGGCCAGATCCAAGCTATGAGACCTCTCGTAGCATGTCTAATTCCAAGTCGGGGGCTTCGATTGGTGTGGAGTCAAACTCCCAGTACTCGTTCTTAGGATCCCTGATAGAAGCCGACACGGCGGACTGACCGCGTGCTTGAGCACAGTATCCCTGCTGCAGTGGAGACGTATTCAAATGCTCTAAACACAAATCCTGCAACGGATACTTGAGCGATCCACAAAAGAGTAGTCAACATGGTTGCTTTCAAGTTTGTTCACCAAAATGAGCGAGACGACTGCTGCAGACAGAAATCCAGTTCTCTTAGTTGGATAGGGCGAGCGTGAGCAAGTACTAGTAGACGTCGATGTGATCGCTCAAGTGCGCGTAAGATAAAAGAACGTGGCTCATGACGTGTCTTTGCGCTTGATTGAATCGGCAGAACATGAGAGCTGCTTATGTCTAGTGCAATAAAGCAAGCCAAGACCATAGATGTCGGCCTGTTCAGTTGAAAAGCCTGCACATGAATTGAACGATTCGCTTCCATCAAGCTCTGAGAAGAGCACTCCATTGCGTGGTGTCGTTCGATCCTGTAGAGCCATGACGACCAATGGACTTTGACAGAAGTGGTCGCACTAATCCAGTCGTGCATATTCCTGGGGTTATCCAATGGACTCCCATAGACGCTCCATACAAAACAATGAATCCCAAGAACATCGTAGCACTGAAGCACAAATATTGTGCCACCCACAACACCAACATACGCGGCGACACATCGGTAGATGAAACACCATTTGATTCCATGTCATGTGTCTGTCAATGACGTACGGTGATGGCTTGAAGGCGGTTGCCAAATGACGTATAGCTGAAATGGCATCACCATTGTAAAAAGAGCATCAGACTCGCCGGGTCGAATACGTTCGTATAGAACGCATCATAGTAGCACCGCCCATAATGTCTTACGGTCTTGCTTACTGTTCAACAGCAGTCATGCGTTTCGCACTGCGCTAGCATCGAAATAAATCGGTCAAGGCCAGCGCCTTTTCGAATTTGAAACGATCGAGACCGCGATAGCGCTCATTATCCATCAAATCTCGTTCATTGATCTCGATAGGCTTCGTCAAGCAACAAATCTGATCGACTGTCTCGCTTGTGAGCGGATTGATTGGAGCCATTCAATCGACGCAACAGGCGTACCTTCGATACGAGCAGATACTGCCATGCTACTCGTGTTCGCGTCTGCACTCGTGTTCTTCGATTGCGCGACATTGCAATCAGTCGATATCCTTGGTATATTTCAAGCGCCAGTTGATGCCTTTCCAAACGAAGGCTTGGAGTTCGTGTGGTTCCATGCGCTTGGCAATAATGGTTCTTGTCTTTATAAGCGACTGTCAGCACTTTCAGCTCAACAAGATGATTCGCATGAGGAGAAGCACAGCTGTGGGCTTGGGACAAGCATTTACGCTTGCTTGGGTATCGGGATCTCTTGTAAGCACGAGAGAGGCATGGAGATTATCTTGAAAAGAGACGGAACCGCTCTTGCGCGCACTAGGATTACGGGAGGATCTCTACATCGTCATACAATACGCATCGCTTGGATTAATGTGCACGTGGCGTGAGCGTGTGCGTCGAGAAGATCACAAAGCGATAGTTGCAAGCCAGAGTGTACCCATATTCATTCAGCCATCAAGCCTGCGTTGCGTCTTCAAATCACATGCAAAGGTAATCAAATACGCTTCTGCACTGGAGCAATCTTCATTACAGAGAGACGACAGATCGATTGCTGTCCTTGCGATCTCCACATTCAGCTAGCGGTCGCAAGGGAGAGCTGGTCGCCAAAGCGTCCGACCTCCATGCGTCCGAGCAGCATTTCATGAGAGCCGTACCGTGATCCACCTGATCACAAGCCTCCTACTTGTCCTATTTTGGCCGAGCCAATCATTCCCGCTGGTCCACAAAGATCCAAGGTTTTTTATTGCTGCAAATAGATCTTACGCAAGGTTTTTCCATGCGTTCGGCTTCAAGTTCAATAGAGAGTGAGATGAAAAACCTCACGCGCGCCCTCCACCACTCACTGGCGAGCTGCGTGGGGCGGTCTCCCCCCTTCGTCGGATCATTCTCCATTCTGCGCAGCACTCGGAAAAGCAACAATGCCGAAGGAAAAGGTTCACATTTCGCTCGTCGTCATCGGCCACGTCGATGCCGGTAAGTCGACCACCACGGGTCACTTGATCTACAAGTGCGGTGGTATCGACAAGCGTACCATTGAGAAGTTCGAGAAGGAAGCCGCTGAGCTCGGCAAGACCTCGTTCAAGTACGCCTGGGTGCTCGACAACCTCAAGGCCGAGCGTGAACGTGGTATCACGATCGATATCGCTCTCTGGAAGTTCGAGTCCCCCAAGTACTTCTTCACTGTCATTGACGCCCCTGGTCACCGTGATTTCATCAAGAACATGATTACGGGTACCTCGCAGGCCGATTGCGCCATTCTCGTCGTCGCCTCGGGTGTCGGTGAGTTCGAAGCCGGTATCTCCAAGGAAGGCCAGACGCGTGAGCACGCTCTGCTTGCCTTCACGCTTGGTGTCAAGCAGATGATCGTGGCCATCAACAAGATGGACGACTCTTCGGTCATGTACGGCCAGGCCCGTTACGAGGAAATCAAGGAGGAAGTGTCGGCCTACCTGAAGAAGGTCGGCTACAAGCCCGCCAAGGTGCCTTTCGTGCCGATCTCTGGCTGGGA
>JAADVW010000287.1:0-40167 GCA_023335875.1 Elongisporangium prolatum
GACGATCCTCGAGGGCGAACATCTCTTCACTCGCGCTGGGTAGGGAGGACAATGAGGCTCTCTCGTCGACAGAGCCAAATCCTTGAGTCAAGATGGATAGCTGGGACTCAGATCCACGCGAGGAGCGAGGTGATCGGTCTGATCCACCGCGCGACGTCATCTGGCTTGTAGTTGAAGCTTGGTAATCACGATCTATACCCGATCCGGGCATGCGCACCAATTGTGATGAGGCGGGTTAGTTTCGTGAGAAACTGACCGCACCGGGGCGTCACTTGTGGTATAGTTTTTCCCAACTGGCCCTAAGGGGTGGAGAACCAGTGGGTTAGCAATCTCAACTGGTTAATATAAGCCAATACCTCACTTTGTGTACCCTCGTATATCCTTTAGATCGGTAGTAACGTGTGATTATCAAGAATGACAATCCAACGAACCAGATCCTTCGCACAAGCGTGTCTGACACGAGTTTTCCTCGGTATTTATACAGTTAATACAGTCAAATTTACACAAACGTCTGGACTTCTCAGGCTTTTGAGGGACCAAGGTCGCCTTGTCTACTTACGCAACCGAATTTAAATGAAACTAGCGCGCAGGACCCTTGGTCTACTGTACACAACCGAGTTTCCAAAGAAATCAGTATGCAGGACCCGAGTCTACTTCGGCACCAGAAACAATTCGAATCTGGGGCGAAGGGCTATATCTTGGCGCAGACAGGATGGCCCTCGCAACAACCAAGGAGAAATAAATCCAGATAACAATTTACAATCGGTGCCTAATATCGGCAATATAAAATGCACTACTGGGGCAACACTACTCCAGTCGTATAAAGCACTCAGGCAATATGAAGGGCCGATTTTGGGTTACCAGTTGCCGCCCGGGGAAGGAGGGTTTCCGCTTCTCTAAGCTCTCGTTGCTTCGGCTTCTTCCAGTGGAGACTGGAAGGAGACTTGCGTACTTAAACGCAAAAAGAAGACTATATTAATACAAAAGTAACAGAACATGCAAATCAACTATGAGCAGTAAAGGAGGTCGCAAGGTACCTCCGATGGCACCCAGTTGGACAACAGATGGCGATCTGTCCCATCCACAAGTACCACTGTAGGCAGTGAGAATCAGACCCGGTCTCACCTCGAACCAGTCTGGCTGACGGGAGCCAGTTGGGCTGATTGGGGTCAGTTTGGCTGACTAGGGCCGGTCTGACTGACCGGGGCCAGTCTGGGAGTATATCTTCGGGACATGCGGAACGTGAGCTTGAACTTGCGTAGGAGACGTTTTCTGGGAGCAGGTCGCGTTTTAAACCGCGAGCCTGCTGATTGGTTGAGCCGAATTCTGACGCCACTTCGCCACAACTGCTGCTGTGTGCGTCTTCGCCGTTGCAGCTATCGCCGCCTACATCGCAACTGGCAATGAACGTACCTCTCGGTGTTGCTGGTATCGCCAGCGAAGCCTCAACAGCACCAGTATCGTCCTTTGCTGCTTTGTCGTGTTTTGGGGAATGAGCGGGCTTGGCTAGAGTGGTCCTCGAGAATGAAAATGGATTTGTGGTTCAGAATGCATCAGAATCTGATGTGGCACACACGAATTTTGAGAACGAGAATGGACCGATTTCCACAGCAGAAATAAGTCAAGACTTTATTAGTTTGGTCAGATACAGTACTGTAAACGTCACTATTTTTCCCGATTGATCCGCGATCAGAAAGAGAGGGGGTTACATAATGTTGGATGCAATATACTTCCTACGACGTTTTCTCGTAAATTATCAAATAAGACAAGAAAGAACACGTCGCCCATGGCTTCTGATTGGTTAAAATGAAAGCCCTTTCGCTGCAGTTTGTTCCTGTGTTCGAATCATGTCGATCGGCAGCCTACAACCGAGGATGTGACCGCTCTGCAACCGAGGATGTGACCGCTCAAAGTCGGCCATGTGTTGCCGCGAAATGGCAATTTTTACGCAGCATCTTCTGTAGCGTCCATGGCGCTACGAGGGCTCCCCCCACAGGTTGAGCACTCTTGAAACTATCCTCTGTGTGCTTCAGCGCTCAGAATCGGCCCTTGTAGCGCTACCACGCCGCGTTTTCATTGTCGCTGGATGCTTTCGCCTCGATTGCTCGGCCAGCGCTAGCCAAAGAATGCGCAAAATTTACGTGAGTTGTCGTATGCATATAGGCACCCTATTCACTTGGTGCAGTCTGCTCTCGTGCTTTAGAAGACCAGGAAATGGCGGCGACGTTCGGCGTCGAGACGCTTGTAATGGCCTTCCATTCTCGTACTTAAGCGATCACATTCAATTTCTGAGTCAGTGTTGATTCCGTCCTATATTTCTTGACAGCCTTATCGCCTTATATTTCTAGACGGAGGAAGTACGGGTGAAGAGAGTGAAAAAAACATATACCCTGTCCAAACCGATCGATCATATCCTTTGTTACTTTCGGTCCCAAAGTGCAACAAGCGCGTGCGCGCGCACACACGGCAAAAAAGGCAATGAGCGATGCAACATACACCAGTAGTTCTTACTTTTGGTTCTAGCGCATTTCAAGGGTAAAGATTATGACCGAATCATCTTCTTCGACATCCCTGTCTCACATACTAGCATCTTCAACTTGGCCCTCGTGAGATGTGCGAAATTTAAGGATTTTGGAGTCTATTTTCGGACGTGTCGGATGCTGGAAACCAGTTTGATTAAATCTGAGTGGTCTATACAGTATTTATGACCTTCTGGAGTGCCAGATCGAATCGCTCCAATGAATTGTTTTGAGCCCAAGATGGAAAGTGACCAGCTCAAAATAGTGGCCTGTTTCCCTTTTGTATGTGGAAGACTATCACTCTGTTCGACCACTTGCCTCGTACTTTGTCGAATCATCGACTGTACCACTTTCTGATCCCACGCCCACGTGGCAAGCCTTGACCCAAGGTCACCTCAACACCTCAAGTCCGGGGTTTTTCATTGACCTGTCGTGGTATTGTGCGTCCGAGGTTTTTTTGCGTTTGCATACGGCCCATGTGCTTTTTGTGCCCAGACAACCGCATTTTGGATTTTCCCCCCTCTCCGGAGCGATATCGACCAACATGGTGCGTCCCGCCCGTCCGCTGCAGGTCTGCTTCCCACAGCCACTGATACTGCCATCTCTGACAATGACAGGCCACTGGAGCTAGTGCATTGTCCAACAAGAAGCCTGCGCCCACGGCCGCGGCAGAAGGAGCTGCCGCCAGCGCTCTGCGAAAGTAAGACTGCTTCATCTGTTGTTGCGCATGGATGCTGATTGATCGCGTTACGGTTGCTGATTTTGTGTGCAATAGCCGCCGTCCGACTGCCGGTAAGACCCCCAACACTGGCCGTGGCATGGGCGGCTCCACTGCCGGCATCCTGCGCTTCTACACTGACGACTCGCCGGGCCTGAAGATCGGCCCCACCACTGTGCTGGTTTCGTGCTTGACCTTCGTGGGCTTCGTCGTGCTGCTCCACGTCTGGGGCAAGTTCCGCGGTTAAACGCGCGTCGCGTTTTTTGATAGAACCCCATGAAGGGCGCCTTGGCTTGGCCAGAGCAGTGGCCGCTTTGACTAGGACCCTGCAGCAGAAGATCGACAGCGTTGCTGTGAGGTCAAGCCGAACGCGTCACCACAAGGGAACGAACGATTCGCTTCCTGCGTGCGTGTGTGTGCTGTCCTAATGATATAATATTAGCTAGGCTTTGCAAAACCACCTTCGGACTCTGGCGCTTGATGCTGCGCCTGCTGCTGTCTCCAGGCGCCCAGCAGCCGGTCTTTCTCGCGCCGCTTGCTCTCCTTGACCTCTTGCTGGTCTCTGGCGTCCTGCACACTCAGTTGCGCGAGGAAGAACGCGACCTCGGCCTGCTCCACTGCGCGGCTGTGCTTGCGCAGCGCCGCCTTGACCTCGACTTGGTCGTCCAGATGTCTGCTCAGAATCTGTTTGCGTGCGCGCTTGGTGGCTGCACTCACGATGGGATCGCGCGGCAGGATCCGCACCGCATCGTACGGCAGAGCGCGCAAGGCTTCGGCTGCGTGGGCCTCCTGTCGCGCCTGCTTCTCCTGCATTTGGCCGCTCAGGAACGCGTTAAGGTCGCGCTGCTCGATGGCATGCTCTGCTCGCTCCTGCAGTTGCCGCATCTGTGCCGCGTGGTGACGCTCTGCAATGTGCTGCTCTTGAGCGCGCAGGAGATCTGTCTCTTGCTGATGACGCATGCGCTCGTCGTCGAAGGCGCGTTGCACGAACGAGTCCTTCGCTGCCGTGCTGGTCTGGGCTGCTACGACCGGCAGGCGCGCGTCGTGCAGCAGGAAGCGCGGCAACAGACAGCAATCAGCGTCGCTCATGTCATGTCGTCTCGTCTGCCTCAGCACTGGAGCGGAGACTGAGTGCATGAGACTCGAGCGCTCAGTCTTGTGACGCTCGTGATGCTGTTGACGATGGCGATGGAGCTTTTCTATAGACAGCGGCTTCAGATGCAAGAATTCATATCTCTATGAGCAGCTCAGCAACGCACCTCGCTTCCTGCTGCTATCGTCTTCTTGCTGTGGCGTCTGCTGCGTTGGCGCTTCTATCGGCATGATGATCTCTGTCATGCTACCCTTCTTCATGAGCAATGTGACCTGCTGCTGCGGCTTCTTGGACGCCTCTCGCTGCTGTTGCGCATTCACAAGCGCTCGCAGGAAACCGGCATCGAACTGGAAGCTCAACGTCCGTGCCTCCAGACACAGGCAGCCGACTTGGCCCACGGAGAGTCGTCCGCTCGCTGCTCCCTTCTGCAGCTTCGTGCCCAGGAACAGCAGAACGGCTTCCAGCGAGCGCAGCGTGAGCTCTTTGGAGAGCGCGATTTCCTGGCCCAGCACCGACATGTTGAGATCGATCGTAGGTATGAGCAAGGCCGGCGGCGGCTTCTTCCAGATCACGCTGTAGCTGCTAGCGAATCGATCGGCCAGCACGAACACGGGCGTCGCAAGGCTCTGATCCCGCAGCAGAGCGAACTTGGCGAAGCCTGCGATGTTCAAGCCCTTGGCCAGACCCAGAAGCTGCGCTTCCACGTACTGGCCCATTGCTGTCCACACGCGCTCGATCCACGAGGCCAGCAGCGTCTCGTACTCGTACGCCGAGTCGCGCAATTGCTGCGCGCATTCGCTCAGCAGAACGTTGCGGCCCATCAGTCGATTCACCATGCGCCTGAGCGAGCCACACAATCCAAATATAGAGGCAGCTTTATTCTTGCATTCTCATGGCTTCAACGCTCTGGCTGTCAACGTCCACGTGATAGGCACGCACTTGGCCCCGGAAAGTGCTGGCGAGCACGATGGGCTGGTCTGGCACAGCGCACAGGCTCGTGAACAACGCATCAGAGCTCTCGCGAACCTCTGCGTGGAGCCGCGCCCTGGCAACGTCCCACACTTTGACTGTGCCGTCCTTTGAAGCGCTTACAGGGATGAGATCTCCCAGCGGCTGGCTGTCTTGAGAGCTGGATCGGCTTAGGAAGCAGCACGATGTTGCATCCTGGTGATGGCCATCAAGCGCTACAAGCTGCTTGCCCATGCGGCGGTCCCACACGCGCACCTCACCGCCAACCCCGTTGAATCCTTTGCTGGATGTCAAGACATGGAGCCCGTCGCTCGAGACGTCGACGCTCAATGGGAAGTACACGTAGCCGTCGAGTCGCTGCACAGGCGCTCGCAACGCCGAACGCTCGTCCCATATCTTGACGCTCAGGTCCTCGCTTCCTTGCGCTACGAGTGATCGCTCATGTGGGATCCACTTGCAGCAGGTGATCACATTCTGCGACGTGGTGTTCTTGCTTTTAATGCGCGCTGTGGGCAGATCCCAGAAAATCGTCTGCGTGTCTCGACCACCAGAGCACAAGCTCTGTTGCTCCATCGTGTCCACAGCAATGGCCGAGACGCTGAGACTGTGGCCGCGCAACACGCTTACAGGCGCGGACGTCTCGCCTCGCAGGATCGCGATGGTCGTATCTCGCGAGCATGAATACGTCGTGAGTTGCTGCTGGTCCGAGCCGCTCATCACGAGACGATTGATAGCTCTTGTATGCGGCGTCCACGTATCAACCACGCGCCTTGAACGCCAGTGGATCCTTCGGATCGAGCCGTCTTCCCACGCCGTGAGGCAGAACGCGCTGTCTGTCGGATCCACGACCACGCAGTTCAGTGCTAGGTCATTCGCTTCCTCGCTCTCAGTTACGACCACAGCATCCCCATCCACAGGCAAGTCGCGCGTAACGATATTGGCGTCAGCCGCTTGTGCTTCCCACTGCGACAGCGATCGAGCGCCAGAGCCAGAGCCGCTCGCATTCCCAGCACCGGAGCTCTTGGAGCCACATGCACCCATCTGTCTCCACTGACGCCGGTTCGCTCTCGACTTGCAGAAACGGTTGATGACTCAAGCGTTTCGGTTAGCCGCATGTGCAATTGGGCAAAATGGACGTGGGCGTGCTCGCAGGGCTCTATGGCGGCATCTCGGAGCGCATCGTGTCGCGCGCCAGAGAGTACATGCGCATGACATCGGCCAAGAAGTCCAGCTCCTCGGACCTGACCACTCCGCCAGCGTGTCTGCTGGTCGCCGCTAAATCCATGGACGAGCTGCTCGACCCGACCCGGTTGAGCAAGCTGGCCGGCGTGAGTCGCAGGCTCTTGGAGCAGAGCGTGAGACGCATCGCAGGCGCAGTGGACGTGAAGTCGGTCGTTAAGACCACTCCAGCCGCACTCTGCATCCGGTTCGGGTGCGAGGCCATCTCCGAATTGGTCAATCGCGTCTACGCTGAATACCAAGTGAGTAGCTCTTCGTCATTCGACTCGATGATGCACTCGCATGCGCTTAATTCTCGCACGGCGTTCTCTGTGTGTGCAGGTTATAGCGGAGAAAATGTCGCGAGGTCGCAATAAAACCCGCATTTTCGACTACCGCGAGCCGATCTTTGCTGCAGCTTGTCTGTACGCAGCTAGCAAGCAGGCCAACGTACTCACTGCCATTCTCCTTGGTCTGCTACTTCAGAGGAGCTAATGTTTTCTGATTGCTGTAGCTCCGTGTGGATAGAGTTAAATTGCTAGATGCTGTGTGTGGAAACCCAAAGGCCTTCGAAGCCATCGTGTCGTCCATAGAGGTACGTCACAGAGCGCAATTCATACGGTTACCTGCATGCCTGCTAACGACGCTGTTCAGTCACATTGCAAGGCGTCATTGAGTGGCGCGATTCTCACGCGACGGAAGCGCGCAGCTCCAGAAAGCGCTACGAATTCATCCGAGGCGTTTGAAACCTCAGCTTACCTTACAGCGACGCCGCAGAAGAATGCATCCAGCAAGGCGCACAAGAAGATACTGCTGCAGATTCAGCAGGGACAGAGCCAAAGCAGCATCAGCGCAGTGTCACCGAAGATTAGCACAGGAGCTCGAGGAAGAAATGCAGTCGCTCCAGCATCAGAGGAGGAATACCAAGCTTGGCGGCTAGAAGCGTTGACTCACATGCGACAGCGACAAATGCGAGAGCACGAGCAGCAAGGGCGCTAACGACAAGCACAAAGATTCAATTCAAGCGGAGAACGCATGATTTATTTGATAGAACAACCACTCATTTAGTGTCATGCATGCAGCATTTCTCTCGCAAATTGTGGAAGTCTTCTCTAGTGTCCTACAGTTGAATGGTCTTGGCGACAGCAGGGAAGCGCATTGCAAACGAGTTGTCCTCGTCAATCTTAAAGCTCCACGTCCGAGTGGCCGAATCAAGAGTTGCAACCGCTACAAATTGAGCCAGAAGAGAGCGTTCACCTATGGCCAATATATCTCGCATTCGTACAATCGTACGCAGAATTCTTACCTTCCAAGATCTTTTTCGTGGCGTCAGGGTCCAGATCGTACTTTTCAGTCAAATCCGCTCGACTGACACCTGATGAACTCTTGGCCAGCTTATTTGTGATGCAAGTGGTTAGCGATAGAATACATACTGAAGCAATGAGTCGTACCTCCAGGAGAATATTCTTACGAGCAGCAATGGCGCTTTCGCCACAGCAGAACATCGCACTGTAGCGAATGAATTGATCAGTATCAACTGCAATATTTGCCGGACGAGTGCAAGGAAGTACCTGCGCGGTAGGAGTCGTCCATCCACAGACACCGCAACGTTTTGCAGCGCTGCGACCACTTCCTCCTCAGTCCGCTTGGGTAGCAACGGCATAAGTGAGTGGAAATGCGTAATGTGATCTGTGCGGGGTCGCATATTCAGCAGTCAGCAGTCATGATCAGTTTCTAAACAGGGACAAGCAGAATGTACCTGTCATGAGAATTTGCAGCAGCTCCTTCTGAATCGCATCCGTCGGCAGAACTGGCGTGTTCGCGGATACCGAAGATGCATTGTCGTGCTTCTCTTCGGCTTCATCGGTTGTGCTGCTGCAGGAATCCAAACCACGTCAGGTCGCAGCAGGACATCGACGAGGGACGAAAAGCGAGAACGTACTCTACTACTGCTGCCAACGCGGGCGCCACAGTCTTGGCCTTGCTTCGGTATCGGAGCGCAGCTAAATATTCCGCCGAGGTCATGTCGGACACAACGTCTTCGTCTCGCTCACTGAAGAGATTCTCGAACTCTGAGTCGGCAGCGGCGCTCTGTCGCAACAGTGAAAGTGAGTCTCGAATTCGAATCGGTCGGTACCAGTGACAGGTGCTCAAGCGTACGTTCTTGTCATTGACCTGGAGCTCGACCCAGTGCTCAGCATTCATTTGCTGCTTTTTGTACGCGTAGGAGCTCTGGATCGCATTGATCGCGCGTTCCGACTGCTTCTTCTTGAATTGGAACTGCACTTCCTTGGTCTCTTCTTCCGCCTCCTTGGTCTCTTCTTGCGCCATTTCCATTTCTAAACCAGAGTCCAGCACACAAACGGATGAGCGCTTTATCGCTTCATTAACACATTGCCCTCTAGCATTGCAAATGCGTATCACCTTCGTCTTCTTCCTCATCGACGGCGTCATCGATATGCGCCAGACTCGGGCGCATCTGCAGAATGGCAGTCATGGGCGTGAGATGCAGCTGGCCGTGGCGGAACACCGCGACCGCGTAATTGGTGAGCGCAGGCACGCTGGAGGATTGCAGGCGGATATGCTTCTGCTTGAGGTAGTCCTCAGCATCGCGGTCAAAGTGCTCGCTTTGCTGGTCGACGGCGAAGTCCAGCTGAAGCATCTGGTTCGTTGGCTTGAGGCGAGCAGCACGCGGCGCACTGGGCATCGGCCGATAGGATGGACGCAGCGGATATTGCACCATGTACACATGCTCGCGCAGCGAGTCTGCCAGATGCACAGGGATCTCGCACACCACCGGATCGTCCTGCTCCATGTCCTTCGTGCTTCTTTGGCCAACAACCTATCGAGATGAAACCGCACTTAACGATTAACGACCTGAGCACGAACTTAAGCGACCGCTGTCATGCACTTGACTCACCTACTGGTCCTGCAAACCGACACAGAACGTTAAGTTCGCATTGGTGAGGAGGGGATAACCCAGAAGGGAAAAAGCGGATCCAGACTGAGATGAGCAGCTCAAGCCGACGCATTCTGGACAGGTTTGTGGCTTGATGAGGAAGATAGATGCATGACATAGGAATAGCAGGGATCTCAGCTTTGAATCTATGCAGTCACGGTTGATTTTGGTGTCGAATTGAGGTCGTAACGAGGTGTTGAATGTCTCGGTTCTAGTAGCGACAGCGACAGCGATGCTGATGTGCCGCTGGCCACATTGCGAGCAAATATCAAGGCTGCTCGTGGATCTGCGGCAACCGCAGCGTCAACATCTGTGACGGTGAAGAAGGAGGTAGTGTATATGACCACAAATGGGTCTACGTCGACTAAAACGACAACGGCCATCAAGCGGTCGATCAAGCAGGAGTCTGATACCGATAGTGACGACGACATCCCGATCAGCGGGCTCGCGCAGCGCAAGAAGATCAAGATGGCGGCATCCGCAGCGCCGGTGAAGAGAGAGCCTCAAGCCTCGAGCTCATCGGGCCGGACAGCAAGCCCGTCGGTGAAGGAGTCGTCTTCGTCATCCAAGAAGCGTGCCAAGGTTCGTTTAAAGGCTGCTTTTGTGGGATGCCTAAGCCAATACGCTCATGTAGAGCTTGGTATGGTCTGTGTAGATCCAATTCAAGCAGCAAGAGTGCACAGAGGAGCTTTATCAGACACTCAAGGGCCAGTTGACGCAGGAACTGTTGTGCCGGTGGTGGTATGCCATCGACTGGCCAAATACGCCAGCCGATGAAGGGGTACACCGTCGTCTAACAAATTGAACTGTTGGAAGTCACTGACTCGCTCAATCTGTGTCACAGAGACGTCATGGTGTCCAAGAGTTGGACGGTTTTCCTGGTGCTTACATTCGCGTCAAGGTGCGTTTGCTTCCACCGCAACTTAGTCACCTTCGCATTTATTGACTGGGCACCATTATTGCATAGGGCGACGACATGGGCTCGATCCTTGACACGCGAAAGCCAGTTGGCAAGCCTTCGTTCCTGCACTTTTTCGCTCTGCCGTCAGCAGAGCTCCAACGATTACTCGTGAAGGTATCACGTCAATATTGTAGATCGAAAGGCCGTCGTTCCGGTGCTGACAGCGTGACTGATAGGCGTACAAGAAGCAGATGGAAGTGCTGATAGAGCATGAGGTGCGTCAAAACCAGCACTGGATCACTGACATTGGAGTTATTGCTGATGATTTGTGTGCCTGTTAGGGCGAGGACGCTCCGCTATTGAAGGAGTTGCGAACGGCTTTATCCACAGCCTCCAAGATCTCCCCCGAGAAGGCCGACCGGAGCGTCTCGAAGGTGCTTAAGAAGTACTCGGAATTGATGGCGCAGATCAAATCTGTGCAAGAGAGCGCAGCTAACGTCAAGCCCGAAGAGGAAGAAGACTAGGCAGTATATAACCAGACAAGGAAGACCACCGAACAATCGATCATGGATTTAAATTTGTATGCCGACGTCCAAAACCAATTGTACCGCATTCCTATTAGTGAAGACGGATATGGCATTCATTGGATCACTGCACTACTTTTTTCAAGCGTTGGTTGTCTGTACTTGGCGCCTGCATTTCATAAAGCCAACTGACCATTCGATTGCCATACGCTAGAGAAATCGCTTTTGATATCGTGCTCATGCGAGCTTCTCTCGCAACGCATTGCGGCAGGCCGCGTTGCTGACACCTCCGATGCCAAATGCCGGTCCGATGCGTCCGATTCGCGCCACGACCGACTTGAGATACTCTCGTTTCACGAACACCATTCGCTGGGTAATGCTTGCGCCAGCATTGTTGTACAGATCCAGACCCATGAGATGCAACGGCGTCGAGATAAACTGCACGAGCGCAGGACAGAGCAGCTGCGCGACTGTCATGGCGCGGGAGCTGTGCATGCCCGTACTCTCGTTCAGTGACTTGGCCACGCTCTTGGGCGCGTTAAATGATGCAGCGACCGTCATAGAATCACGCACGGCGAATAACCCAATCGATGCCAACGGAAAGGCTGTTGGCGCGATCACGCCAAACATACGCGCAAAAGCGCGATCCTTGGCGATGCACAGAGTCATGTTGACGGCCGTGGTCCCGATGAACTTGGGCCACTGATTGTCTTGCTCCTTCCACTCGCACACTGTGTCCACGGCATTCGCACTGGCGTACGTCGCACTGTATAGTCCAAACACGATCTGGAACTCACGCTTGCGCAGAATCGCCAACGGATTGCGCGCAAACTCCATTGCGAGGTGCTTGACGCCGACGCCCAGCGGTCGCGCGCCGCTGGCGTTCTCGATGATTGCGCGGTCCACGATCGTGATGAACGGGGACACGCCTAGCGAGGCCGACATGGCCGCCAGCAGGTCGATGCCCAGGCGCTTGGCCACCAGCAACGCCGGCGCCTGTTTGTCCTCGGCCATGGAGCTGATTGCACAATGACGTTCGGACACAAAGACACGCAATCTCCGCGTCTGTACCAACGAGATGGTACGGTACTTCAATGTGGTCTGGTACACTGCGCGACAAAATAAGCTGTTACAAAATCTTTAGTCGACTTGCTGGTCGACTTGATTTAGAAATAGAAATAGAAACACACAATCATTCCAGTCTGTGACGTCAAAGCGAATCCGACCCAAGAGCGAGGAGAAAGCAAGGTGACGACGATGGAAGTTCCAGCGCAGGGCGATGCGGTCGCCCTTGACCGCGCAGCAGGTGGGATATGTTGATCTGCGCTTCTGGATATGGCTGTGGTCTACGTAGTCTGGTCGCGTGAGGCTTCATTCTGAAGAGCGCAGATGTCGGAAGCAGCTAGTGAGCATCTTGGGGAATGCTAAACGCCAGAGTTACTGTTGCTGGTAGATGCGTCGATTGGCTCCGAGACAGAGCAAAAGCCAGAGACAAGCGAGCGCGAGCTTTCGAGGAACGATGAGATTCGCATGTGGAAGGAGCGCAGTGCGCGCATGGAGGCGCTTCTTGCCAAGAAGAACGCCAAGATCCAGGAAATGGAGGAAACGGTATTGCGCGCATGAAGAATCGATTATGGAGCAGTAGAGTTACGTGCTTTGCACCTTTGGTAATATCTAGGAAAGCAAGTTGAAGCGTCTGCTAGCGATGGCCAAGCGCAGCATCGACAACAGCAAGCAGGAGATTGCAGAGAAGGACGCTGCTATGGACCAATTGCGTGAAGAGGTGACCAAGCGATCGCAATCGAGCCATTCATGGCTGCCGGATGAAAGCACTCGAGATCCACGCCGTATTCTGTACAAGATATCGCACGCCAACAGCCTCTGGTGCTTTGTGGAGTACGCCGATGAAGATAATGAGGTGGAGGAAGCCAGCAGCTTTGCCTGGCACCAATTCCACAGTGAAGACGAACTCAAAGCGTATACAAATCGCGCCTCAGGCGAGCCGATCGTACTGCCGGGCTTATCACTAACTCCGTATGAAGCCGAGCGCGTGGTGAGTGGTTGATTGAATCGCGTTGAAGCGACGAATGCTGAACGGTTGCTGTTCGGCTGTTGGCATTCGTAGCGCAAGGACCTCAAAGATGAGATTGATCGTGTACAAGAAGAATTTCGACGCTATCGCGTGCGCGCTGGTAGGACTGCTATTCGTGCTATGAGCTTTACCTGCTGCATTGTCTCATTCCCCTACCTTGTGACACGACAGAGATCACACGAAAGCAGAAGGATGCTGAGATTCGCAAGGTGAGCGACCGAAAAATATTACTAGCCGCACAAGGTATTTGATGCTAATGCGATGTCCTTGTAGATGAGTGCCAACGCTATAACACGGCAGACAGAGCAAATTGCTGAGACGGATTTGGCGGCGGAGCTGCAAGCAACGAAAGCTCAGCTACGGCGGCTTGGAAAGGCTCAAACTGAAACAGAAGAACGCGTACGCAAAATCTGCTTTGTGTATCACTTTCACGTAAATGGAGAATTTTGGTCTGACTTTAATTGCTTGTAGGAATCCGAATGGCGACGAAAGTTTGAGAAGTTGATGAAGGATTATGAAAAGCTGAGCGGAACGATGGGCGAAACGGTTTTGGCGACTGAATGGAGAGAACGGTAAGCTGGTTGGTTCACGAACATAGAAAAAATTAAGGTTGCTGATCGCCAATATCTTTGCGATAGATATGAGCAGTCAGTGCGTGAGCGCGAAGAGCTGGAGAAGAAGATGGATGAGCTCAAGCAGATGGCGAACAGTTCTGACAACGGAAATACCAAAATGGGAATGGGATCTTCTGATTTGCAGTCGCTTCGCAACGAATTCGCGCAATACCGTAAGCGTGCTCTGAACGCCGTTGAGCAGAAGGAAAAGGAGCTGAATGAGATGCAAGCCCATGTGCACGAAAACAATGGGAACCCAAGTCGAACGGGAAGTCTCAAAGAAGCACCTGGATCTCGTAACGGATTCAGCTCCATCCCACTGCGGCGAATGAGCAGTGGATCCAGCAGCAGTTTGAGCGGATTCGAAGCTCCGCACTCAACGACCACGAACGAGTATCTCAAGAATATAGTGTACAAATACATGATCTCCGACCAGGACGAAGTACGTGAAACGAACGTCCCTCGAACATAGAGATGACTGATGGACGGTGTGTTTGTAGGCCAAGGAGCACATGGAGAAGGCCATCGTGACTGTTCTGAACTTCACCCCGGCCGAGGTGGCGGTCATTCAGGTCAGAACTCAACTTTGTCCGATTGTTCATGGTGTGGGCCACTTACTTTCCCTCTGTTGTACTATTGATAAAACCGCAGGAGAAACGCAAGCAATCAGGCTGGTTTTGGTAGACGTTAAATGAAATCGAGAGTGATGGCGGTTCGTTAGTTAACTGCTGATTGGCTGGTTGGCGTGTTGTTTGAATGTGGGCCAATTGGTTCGTGGAAGCAGATTCAAATAAGCGTCGCATCATGGCGGACCAGAAGAATGTGGTGAAGGACCAGCGGTTCCAGAAAGTGCACAATGATCCCGTACGTTTGTGATATGCTGCTGCTTGTGCCACTACTGCGGTGGTCTCCATGGCAATGATTTGTGCGCCATCGTGTGGTCCCTATTGACGCATTTGACTGCTTTTCCCAACAGCGCTTTGCTCGCAATTCGAAGCGCAAGAACAAATTGCAGGTCGACCAGCGATTCGCAGGAATCCTGAACGACGACAAGTTCCAGAGCGTGCGTGGTATGTGGACGCCTCATCAACAGTGCTGTGCTATTGGTGATGAAATGCTTACGTGAGATGGATTTATAGGCAAATACGACAAGTATGGTCGCCGTATTGAGCAGAAACAGAACGAACTCAAGAAGTTCTACCGTCTAGAGGACGAAGACGAAAACGAAAAGCAGGAGAGCGATGAAAGCGATAACGAAGAGGACGAGATATCAGCCGCAAAGACCAAGAAGGTTGACAGCGATGACGACGAAGATTCCACGACAGCGTCATCCGAAGGACATGCGGCGGCAAAGAACGACGAAAAGCTCTCTCGATTGGAATACCTGAACCAAATGGCTCGTGGTGAGCTGGAATCAGGAAGCAGCAGCAGTTCAGACTCAGATTCCGATTCGGATGCCGGGGACGATGTCGAGGAATCGGACGAGGAAAAGGAAGATATCCCTCTGGGAGAGCAGACCAATCGCTTCGCTGTACTCAACTGTGACTGGTCGCGCATTCGCGCTGTAGATATCTTTGCGCTTTGCCAGTCGTTTGCACCGGCCACGGGAGCTGTGCAGAAGGTGACGATTTATCCGTCGGACTATGGTCTGGCCAAAATGGTACGTGATCAAGATGTTCCTAGAAAAAGAGGTTATGGAGGATGGGATGCTAACATGTATCGCAACTCTACTCAACAGAAAGAGGAAGAGAAGCTTGGACCTCAAGGTCTGTGGCGAGAAAAGCCCAATAAGATTAAAGAGACCAAGGTCGACAATGAAGAAGCCGAATCAAGTGGCCTGAAGTCAGACGAGGAAAAAGAAGAAGCTGTCCCAATGGAAGTAGAAGATGATGACAATGAGAAGGAAGATGGTGATGAAGAACCCGAGGACGACTACGACTCGGATGATCCGCTGGGTGTCAAGAAGCGCGTCACCGAGGAAGACGACAACGGTTTTGACCAGGAAAAACTGCGCGCATACGAGCTGCAAAAACTCAAGTACTACTACGCTGTAGTGACGTGCGATTCTGTGAAGACCGCTAGTGCGGTATTCGACAACTGCGACCAGCTGGAATACGAAACGTCCTCGAACTTGCTCGATTTGCGATTCGTGCCAGACGATGTCGAATTCATTAACCCTCCGAAGGACACGTGTGAGACTGTCCCGGACCATTACAAACCCACGATCTTTTCAACCACGGCTCTGCAAAACACTGACGTGAAGCTCACGTGGGAAGGAGATGATGACAACCGTCTGGAGCTGCTTACGCGTCAGGCTGAGTGGAAAAACATTGATGACAACGATTTCTCAGCGTACTTGGCCTCAGAGTGCTCGTCTTCCGAAGCCGAAGACGGAGATAATGAAAGCGACGCAGAAGTTGCTGCAAATGCACAGCCTGATAAGAAGAAAGAAGCGAAGCTTAAGAAGCTCAAGAACCGGTACCGTAAGGCACTCTTGGGCAGTGATGCGGAAGATAGTGATGATGATAGCGGTGATGCGGCGGGAGACGCTTCAAGCGGTAGCGATGAAAACGATGAAGAAGGCAACATGGAGATGTCGTTCACGCCTGGCGCTAGTGACATCCTCAAATCCAAGAAGCAGAAGGAACTTGAGGCCGAAGAAACTCCTTTCGAGCGCTACACGCGTGAGAAGAAGCAGCAAAAGAACCAGAAATTGCACGAAAAACGAACCAAGCAGAAGCAGTTGGCTCGTGAGCAGCAGGAGATTCTGAAGAAGCGTGGCAAGGGAGCACCGAGCCAGATCAAGCTGCTTCGTGAAGCGATCAATGACAAGGGCAGCGATGACGATGACCAAGAAGATGGTAACGACCTCGCGGAGCGCAACTTTGACATGAAAACGATCGCATTGCAAGAAAAGGTGAAGAAGCTCAAGGGCAAGCGCAAGAGCAAGGAAATGAAAAAGCTGTCCGCCAAGAGCGGCGCGCAAGAAGGATTCGAGTTCGATGCTGCTGATCCTCGTTTCGGCGCCCTGTATGCGCACGGAGCAGCTTTCCAACTGGATCCTACGGACCCCAAGTTTAAGCAGACAGAAGCTACTAAAGCTATATTCCAGGAGCGAAGAAAGCGCAACGAACGCATGGGCAACAAAGGAACGACTGCTACTCAGCCTGCTGCTGCGGTGACAGAGTCATCCTCTTCTGTGCCAACGAACGCCATCAAGGCCATGGTAGAGAACCTGAAGCGCAAGTCGCAGCCGCAGACCAAAAAGCCTGCCAAGAAGCACAAGTTCTAGAATTGAGAGCCAAAGATAAATAGAGAGCCATCGCATGTTGGATACCATACGTTGAAGAGTCGTGTGGTGTCGTTTCATTTGCAAGAATCCTCCAAGCACAGCAGATCCTCAAGAAGCAACACGATGCAGGTGAGGCTGCATTGCATGAGAGAAGTCTGCCGTTGTTCTGATCATCTCTCTGTAGCGAGTGCAGCTTCAGGAAGTGCTCCCGAAGGCCGGTCTCGTGTACTCCGAGCGTGGGAATTTGACAGAAGTGCTGTGCAAACCAAAGATTCTGCCCATCAAGTCCGCCACATTGCTCAAGATCGAAGGGATCGAGCAAAAAGCTCGCAACGCCAAGACGAGCAACAGCATGCAGGTTGATTGACTCTGACAACTCATATACACATTACGTTGATTTCAAACCCCACCATGGTTATTTGAGTTGCTGTTCACTGGTTGTTTATGCAGACTCTCACATGCCGCCGGAGAACATCTCTAGGAGAGAACTGAGTCCGTTCCGTGGCGGCTGAAGACCGTAGAACTTCTGGCCGATGACGCTTAGATACTGCAAGAGCCATGAGACCGAGCATTAGTACCTCAATACACGAGAGGAGATAGAAAAGGGCTACGCACGCTCTTAAGTGCTGCATCCCGAGAAAGCGCCCCAGCGTATCGGTCCTGGAGCATTTGGAACAGTGGAAGCGCATCCCGCTACAGATCAATGCACAATTCGCATATTAGCTCACTTCCGCGTTCGTCCTATCAGGCCACATGCTCCTCGTACCTCGAGTGTGAGCAGCAGGAAGCGTGTAAAGTTGAACAGAGGAAGATCGACCGACCGGCCGACGTCCTTGCACTTGGCCACGTAGATCTCGTTGACCTGATTGGCGTCACGCAAGTTTTCAAGACTGAGCAGCTGCAGCACGGCACGCGCCAGATACAGATCCGACTCGCTTGGGTAGCCCTGTTTGGACCAGTTGTACAGCGCATCGGCAAACTCGGCAGGCTTCTCCGAGTGCAAAAAGTGTTTGGCTGCATGCGTGAAGTCGCCTGCCTGGCGATAGGCACGCGCTAGCAGCAGTTGCATCTCTGGGTCGCCTCGCTTGCGGCTTCCTTCGGCTGCAGACCATCTAAAGCCACAAGACAGAGGATTCCGTTTAGCATGCGGCGCTTCTCTCATGGAACAAGAGACACGTACTTGACGGCGCTCTTGAGGAAGACAGCGAGGTCAGCGCTGAACGCTGGCTTGGCCACAAACACCTCGTTGATCTGTCGAATGCGTTCTATTGCCAGCGTGATCCAGTAAGTTCATCCCAGTCCACAACGTCATGCCCACGTTGTCTCTACCTTTGCTAGCGTCGTCCACCTTCCAGTGGAAGTCCGAGTACACCGAGACCATGAGATTGGCCATCTCTGTGGCCGCCGTGGAGTTGTCGTGCTTAATGAGCATGCGCGAGGCGTCCAAGGCCAGCGTTACGGCTTTCTCCTGTGCGTCGCGGTCGGGCGCGTCGCCTTTGAGGAATCGCATGAACAGCGTCTTGTACATCTGCAGCGCACCGTAGAAGTCGCCAGCTGCGAGCTGAGCCTCCAGCTTGCGCGAGACGTTCTCTACACCATTGCTGTCGCTCGAGGGCGCCTGCGGAGCTGCCTTAGCGCCGGCCGCTTGTCTCGCGAGTGCTCGACGGTTCATTACGCGTCGCAAGTGGCAATTGATACTTAAAATCTGAGGAGCTCATTATGATTGAAAAACCTTACGAGCGACTTTAAAAACCTCGGAAGGCAAATGGCTGAAGTGAACCTTAAAACGAAGGTTTATTCTACTGGTTTAGCTCACGATACTCCGCCTGCGCCGGCCCATTGTCCTGGGCATTCTGCTGCTGCTGGGACTTCATGGCGTTCTGCAGCTGCTTGTCCTTGCTGTTGATGGTCAATACAGAGAGAGAGAGCGGAGGACGTGTGAGTATCTGTTGGTTATAAAGAGACCAAAGCCATTGGGAACTGGGAACGCACCTAGAATTGGCCATCATGAGGTAGTTGCTCAAGCCACGCACAGCGCTGATAGACACAATGCAAACTGATGAGGACACATCCACTGCGAGAGCCGACGGATTGAGTAGAGAGAGACTTACTTGGCCTTGAGATTCTCGATCTGATCCGGATCTGTTTCATTGCGACCTTTTTCAAACTCACGTCGCACGAGGCTCTTGATGGCCACAGCTTTCTTACTCTACGCACAAATTCAAACGATAGTCAGTCGCTGTTTGTCTCATCATGCAACTCCAACGGAAAGGCTTTTGACACGCTGCTTCGTACCGTGCCGCCGATGTGCTTTGCCAGCCGCAGACAATCGCGGTAGAGCTACAGATCAATACGTCATCAGCTGCCAGAAGAACACGACTAAATCCAGCTGTATTGAACGCAGCAGCTGCAGCCGCCCGCTTTAACCGCCAAAGAGAGAGTGGCGGCTACCTGGATGGACGTGCGCGTCACTTGCGTGGGGGCCGACATCGTTATGGAGCACCAATTGGCACTCAAGCGGCTGACCTCTTTAATTTGTCTCTCACTGTAATATATTGATTCGACTCGACTCGACTATTGCCAAGTCGAACGAGTGGAGGGATTCCTCTCCCCCCCGTTACCAGGTCGGTAGCTGCTTGGAGCATGTCGTTGTTCGTGGTCGTGGGCTCGACGCAGCCGTTGTACAAGATGGAAATGAAGTCGCGCAAAGAGGAGAGTGCGCACGTGGATGAGTTCCTGCTGCACTCGGCGCTGGACATTGTGGATGAGCTTATGTGGACCACGCAGTCCATGAACCTTAAAGTCGTTGACAAATTCAACGACCAGTTCGTCTCGTCCTTTGTCACGGCCACCAACATCAAGTTTTTGCTGCTGCACGAGACCCGAAACGACGACACAATCCGAGCGTTTTTCCACGAGGTGCACGAGCTCTATCTCAAGGTACGACAGAGAAATAGTGCATCCAATCGCTTTGGATTTTCATGCGACGTGTGCTGATCTCGAATTGTGTAGCTGCTGTTGAATCCGTTCTACGAGTACGACACTGCGATCACATCCGAAGTGTTCGACGCGCGCGTCAAAACGCTGGCGAGACGGTATCTTTAAAACCCCGCAAGACAAGTGAATTCGCATTTGTTGTTGTTGTATGATAAAAATCGCTAGATTATTGCATAACCCAAGTTTCTCTCAAAACATTGTCGAAAGACAAGTCGCATGACGCTTAAGCGCGGACGACCTGGCCGGCAATGCGGTCCAAGTCTTGCTGGCCGTGGTTGGTGATCTTGCGGCCACCCTTGTTCACGCCCTCAGGGCACTTCTCGACGACCTTCATCTCCTCGAGCTGCTGCAGGATGTGGCGGATAAGACCGCCCGAGGCCGGCTGGAACTTCTGACGCACGACACCGCGGCGAGCAGCACCGCCGTACACCTTCTTGAGGGCACCGACACCCGTGTACTGACGCAGGTACACCTTACGGGCGATCGAAGCGGCACGGATGTAGTACCAGTCCGGGTCAGCGGGCGAGTGCTCCTTGAACGAAGCGGTCTTGACAATGTCCCACCAGGCCGGGAGTTCGATACGGCCCGAGCGCTTCAGGTGCTCGGCGTACGCCTTGATGAAGTCAGCGGGCTTGACATCGCGCACGGTCACGCCACGAGGAGTTTCGTCGTATTCAGCCATTTTCTATTGCACAGGCAAGCGAAGCACACAGATTAAGAACACGTCTGTACCACCGCACAATCGACAGAGCCTCTACGCTTCGCAATCTCATGGCCATGCAGGCCAATCGAACACAGAGAGCGACAGAGGCAGAGTCATTTCGCACAGGACAGTCTCGGTTCTCAAGGAAGAGAACAAAAACGTCACTCTCATGATCACAAACACCAAAGGAACATCTAGTGACCCAAATGCTACTCCTTCTTGGGTCCGACTGCTCCCGATCCGCAAGAGATCAGATGCAGGATCACTAAGCACCACAACTCGGAGTCGATACAGGAACGCCACTTACTTGTTTGAGAGGAACTGTGCAACAAAAGGAATAGCTCAAGCTGCTATCATGGGCCCAGCCCTCGCACTCCCCACCAGTGAAAGCGTTTCATTTGTTTCTGCCAATCAATGATCACTCAATCTGCTGACTATCCTAGGATTGGATAAAAAGCGCAGCTGCGACTCGCACCAACCGATTGAGTGGCCGCGATCACCTTGAGGAGGTTTTATCAATCGCTTTGTGCAGGGAACGTAGCTCTTGGGCGCCAATGGCCGACGCTTGGCGACCAGCAGTATCGCAAAGAACTACTAACCGGAGAGCAATATGCTGGTGCTGTTCGAAACCGCTGCGGGCCACGCGCTCTTCAAGGTGCAGGACGACGCCAAGGTCGCCAACGCCGACGACGTGTTCAAGCACTTCGCCTCGGCAGACAAGGCCAGCCAGATCCTCAAGCTCAAGGGGTTTAATGCGTTCAAGGATACCACCGAGGCCGTGGCTGCGGCCACCGATATGGTCGACGGCAAGGTCGGCAAGGCGCTCAAGAAGTTCCTGAAGAAGCACGTTGTGGACGCCGGCCTCAAGGACAAGTTGGCTGTCTCGGACAAGGCGCTCGGCGGTCTGATCAAGGAAAAGCTCGGCATCCAGTGCGTGCACGACACAGCCGTGAACGAGATCATGCGTGGCATCCGCTCCAACATGAACACGCTTATCTCTGGTCTTGAGGACGAGGACCTAAAGTCCATGACGCTTGGTCTGTCGCACTCGCTGTCCCGCTACAAGCTCAAGTTTAGCGCCGACAAGGTCGACACGATGATCGTCCAGGCCATTGGTCTGCTAGACGAGCTCGACAAGGAGATCAACACGTACTCGATGCGTGTGCGTGAATGGTTCGGCTGGCACTTTCCGGAAATGGGCAAGATTGTGACGGACAACCTGCAGTACGCCAAGTGCGTGCTCAAGATGGGCCTGCGCTCCAAGGTCAAGAACCTCGACTTCTCGGACATCCTGTCGGAGGACGTGGAGGCCTCGATGCGCGAGGTCTGCGAGGTGTCCATGGGAACGGACATATCGGACGAAGACGTCATCAACATCTCGTCGCTGTGTGAGCAGGTCATCTCTCTGACGGAGTATCGTGCGCAGCTGTTTGACTACCTGAAGAACCGTATGAACGCCATCGCACCCAACCTCACAGTCATGGTCGGTGAGTTGGTGGGTGCCCGCCTCATTGCCCACGCTGGCAGTCTGATGAACCTGGCCAAGCACCCTGCGTCTACGGTGCAGATCCTTGGCGCCGAGAAGGCTCTCTTCCGTGCGCTGAAGACCAAGCACGACACCCCCAAATACGGTCTCATTTACCACGCGTCGCTGATCGGTCAGACCGCCCCCAAGCACAAGGGCAAGATCTCGCGCGTCCTGGCTGCCAAGACCGCTCTCGCCATCCGTGTTGATGCTCTGGGCGACGCTACTGAGGCCAGCATTGGCTTTGACAACCGCGCCAAGGTCGAGGCTCGTGTCCGTCAGCTGGAGAACGGCATGAACGGCATCATCAGCGGCAAGGGCAAGACCAAGAACGAAGCCAAGAAGTACGTCAAGAGTGAGCCGGCCAAGACGTACAATACGGAAGCAGATATCACGGTGAGCAAGAAGCGCAAAGAGGAAGACGATGAGGAAGACAAGCCCAAGAAGAAGAAGGCCAAGAAGGAGAAGAAGGAAAAGAAGGAAGTCAAGGAAGAGGAGGTCGAGAGCGAGAAGAAGGACAAGAAGAAGAAGAAGAAGAAGTCCAAGGAGGAATAGATGTGTACCCCAGCAGAAGAAGTGCAGGGCCATGGCCTTGCTAACAACAGCTTCTTTTATATATAAATGATTTCCAATCTCGAGTAGTACTGACTTCTTATTTATCATCCATGGTGTGATCTCACATTCAACGGGTCATAATTATGGGTCCATACAATGAGCTTCTGTCTTGCAAGAGTACATGATGTCATTGACGTGACTTCCTCTGGTCCGGCAGATGTCTGAATTGCTGCTGCAGATCTTTGCTCAGTGACAACAACAAAAGCCATGAAGCCAGTTGTAATTTATTGTAAGCCGCGTGCGCCATGAGGAAATTGAAAGGTGCTGGCAGGATAACATTATACAGTAACTTACACGGGTAGTTTGGACAAGTTGCCATAAAGTCGTAATTGTTCGTACTTAACGGAGTAATGTCAGTGCTCTCCTCCTCGTCGCTCGGCCCCACTCTACCAGCGATGTCCAAGTGGACCAAGAAGGGTCGGGCGCCCGAAGGCTTCGCGTATCTGCAACCTGTGCTGGATGCGCTCGAGAGCGAGCTACGCGAGCGCATGAACGATCCACACGAGGGCATGCGCAAATGCGAGTCACTCTGGCCCGTGCATCAGATCAACTGGCAGCGCAGTCGGTACGTGTACGACATGTTCTACAAGTACAAGCGCATCTCTCGTGAGGTGTACGACTACTGCCTGCGGCTCAAGCTAGCGGACGCCAATCTGATCGCCAAGTGGAAGAAGCCCGGGTATGAGCGGCTCTGCAGTACGTTCGCCATCAACAGCAAGAACTACAACTACGGCACAGTTAGCATCTGCCGCGTGCCCAAGCACCAGCTCTCGGACGACCAGGTCATCCAGGAGAAGCACTCGGGCTGCCGTGGCTGCGCTTCGGGCCCTGGCGGGTATCACAACATATTCGGCAACAAGTACGGTCAGTATCTGGCGCGTATCCAGATCGAGCGCGAGAAGCGTGAGGCCAGCAAGCCGACAGTCTGGGCCACAGACGACGAAGAGAAGCGGTACGAGAGCGACGAGGACGTCAGAAAGACCACACAGGCCAAGCGCAAGCGCCAAGACCAGGAACAAGATGCGACGGAAGAGCCTGTGGCGGAGGAGCAGCATGCACACCAAGAGGCGGCTGATAGCAAGAGAGCCAATACGCATGAATAGATACAGAAGCCTAACGGGGGACGAATATATTGGTGCTTGCATCTCTCGCTATCTACCAAATGTACGGGAAGAGCGTCCAGCGCGGGATCACGCCGGGCTTCTCGTCGCGGAATTTGGCGTCGTACCAGTCCGAGGCCGGCTTGGCGCACGAGATCTGGTTGATGAGCACCCAGAAGAAGAGCAGCCAGCCGAGCGCGTTACTGGCGCCCAGTACAAGCGGGAAGGACAGGTACAGGATGATCTCGGTCGTGTACAATGGACAGCGCACGACGTCGAACCAGTCACCCTTGGGGATCACATGGCGGCCGTTGTTGGCGCGCTTCTGGCTGGCCAGCATGGCGTTGCACAGCGACTGGTGGTAGCTTGCTAGCAGGTAGAGACCCAAGCCGAGAGCTGTGGCCATAGTCGAGGCATTGAGCGGCAGGTCTTCCAGATCGCTCATGAGCGCGACAGCGGCCGGATCCGCCAGCATGGTGGGCACTACGCCCAGGTAGTGGATGCAGCCAAGGATGAGCACGCTGGCGTGCATGCGCGAGTTGCCAAACTCGGTCACGAAGAGGCTCTCAAGGAAGCGGCGGATGTTGTGCAGCGCAAACAGCGCCACACACAAGATTGTGAGCGCGTTCACGAGTAGCACCTGGTCATCACTAGCGCCGTGCAGGTAGCGGAGCGCCTGCTGCACAAGCGGGTGTCGCGGAAAGAACGCCAGCGCCAGTGCGATGCTGCTGTTGTGCACGCTGCCAAGCAGATAGAACCACGTGTACGACGACTTGGGGACCTCCATGGCCTTAACGAACGACGCGCCGGCCACGCCCTCGAACGCATTGGCCGTGCGCGTCTTGCCTGTCATGATAAGTCCGCTCAGGAACGGAGACAGCGGCGTGACCACGCCCGTGAACATGACGGAGCCCCAGAGCACGTAGATCCACGTGCGGACGTCCATGGCGGCTGGGAAGAGCTTGTGTTATTTGGGCGAATGCAGCAAATGGCTCAGTGTGGATACCGAGAGAAGAGACCGCGCGATGCCACGACGGACATGTGGCGCCTGGGTCCCACTGCCGCTGGAGTTTCGCAGATGGCGACAGACGGCGAGAATTAAGTTTCCGGAATTTACTGTGTATAGCGTAATATACGGGAGATTTCCAAATACAGTAGATATAATATCAGAAATTGATTGATCTGAATCTAAAAGATTTCAAATGTACCGATTTCCCTTGAGTGCAACACGGATCTGCTGACCATTCTCATTGCGCAGTGGCAACAGCGAATCGTTCAACAGTCATCGATCCATGACATTGATAGGCTTCAGTAGCTTCTTCATTACGACCTAAGAATGGAATCTCGTATTCACCACAGATACGGCACAAGCGTCCATTTCGGCAGCGCGGCGTCGCGGAACTTGTCATCGTACCATGCAGAGCTGAAGCTGGCGCAGACGCACTGATTCAGAAGCACCCAGAAGGCGATGCAGTAGGCCATGAGGTTGGTTCCTTGCAGCACGAGTACGAGCGCCGCGTACAGCAGAATCTCTGTCGTATACAGTGGACAGCGCACGTAGTCGAACCAGTCGCCCTTGGGCACGACATAGCGTCCTCGGTTAGCACGCTTCTGGTCCGCAAGGATGGCATTGCAGCAGTACTGGCGATAGGACGCAAAGGCAAACAACAGAATGCCAATGCTGGAGAGAAACATTGCCATGCTTGGACGGCTTTCGCCTAGCTCAGCTTGAAACACAACGACAGCTGACGGATCTGCGAGTACGGAAACAGACACACTGAGGTAGTGGAGAGAGCCGAGCGCCAACACTGAAAGCACAGAGCAGTCAGCAAGATGCAACGACAGATACAATGCAAGAAGCCTGTTCTACCTCCAGCGTGCATACGCGAATGACCAAACTCCGTAATCAGGGCGCTTTCCAGAAAGCGGCGAATGTTGTGCAGTGCAAACAGCCAGAGAAACGCCATCGTACACGGCGTTACATTCAGCATGGTCTTGTTGTCTAGCTCCTTCGCAAGCGGTAGGTCGTGTAGCCATTGAAGCAGTCGTTGCACGTGCACATCGTTCAAATAGAACGCAAGCCCAACCACGAGAGCACTGTTGTATACAGCGCCAAGCAGATAGAACCACGTCCACGCACACTTCGGCAGCTAAGAGTTTGCGATCGGCAATGTGTGAGATCAGAGTCGCAATCGCAAGCTCTTCGAACGTGAACCGCACCTCAATTATCAACAGCGCGGCACCAGGGAGATCAGATATGGTCACACTCGCGCGCACCTTTCCTGTGATGGAGAGTCCTCGAAGGAATGCGCTCTTGGAGGTCGCCAGCGCCGCCGCCGCCAGCGCGAACCATCCGAGCGTGAACCACGTGCGCACAGCCATGACCAGCATCGCGAAATGGCATCAGCTCTTAATATCAGCCAGTCATTGACGGGAATGATAGATTAAGCGTATATCCATTGGATGAAAGTGACCAATTATAGGCGAACGAGAATATACCTACACTTGCTAAAAATAGCTCTCATCTGATACCAATGCCAATTTTTTGGGATGTGAGCGCTGAAGATGGAGATCTTGGCATTTGCAGTCTGTGAGAGAAGAACAGAGACAGTAATTCGCCATCACTGACTGATAAAAATGGTGTCCCGAGGTTCATCGCTGCATCACAACCGCCGAACAGCAAACCCGTTCATGACCACGAGCTCGGATATCGTTGGCATCAACCTGAACGAGAAGATGGCGTTCGAGGCGCCACGCTTTGAAAGCAGCAACCAACAGCAACACGCAAGTACGTCGGCCAACTCGTTGACAACCTTCATGTACCAGACAACCAGCCAGGCGCTGGGTGAAGGCGTTCGTTCCGATCGCTCGAAGCTGAGTCAGCGCATGGACAAAGCAACGTTGCACAAAGGTTCGCCCACTACGCGATCAATGATCATCAACTGCATTGCTGATTGCCTGCTGGTTGCTGACCATAGAGGTGGAGAACTCTGGGCTCGTCCAGCTCAAGCCTGTGGATGTGATCTCGCCGCAGGATTGCTTGTACTCTCCTGAAGACGTGCTTCCGCCCAATCTCGACATTAGATCCATCTCCGAAGGACGCAAAGAGCATCCGGTGTACGCCACGAGGTAAGGTCATTTGAATCTAGTGCCCTGCCATGGGACTGGGATAGCTTAGAGATTGTCCGACTGAGCTCTCCATTCGCTTGATTCCAAAAGCACGCGCGAGATCGGGGCCGATAAGGGAGCATTCAAGGTCGAAGCCGAGCGTCTAGGTCGGCCCAACACGTTTACGACCTCGTTCAACGGCTTCCGATACCGCGATTTTGGTCTGAACACGGCCATCACCAGGTCCCAGATCAGCGACCAGTTGGACTGATTCTCTCAGCATCGGTTGTGTATTTATTGTCCAGAGCCACTAGAGACAGACAGAACGACAGCGATAGAGAGCCCGAGACATACTCCAGCTGAAAATCATTTACCCTTGTGTTTCTTCTCTGCTTCAGCTGGCCTGCTGTCTTCTCTAGCCTCTTTGATGTGTGGTGGATCCTTCGCAAGAGCGAGAGCGACACTTAATCGTAAGCCTTCTTGGCAAAGTCCACGAAGACCGTGGGCTTGGCCGGCAGCGGCGTGATGTCGATGTTCACGGGCGCCGAGACTTCGACATCGGCCGGGATGCCGTCAGGGAAGCACACTTCCAGCGGTAGCGGCGCGTTACGCATGAACTTGGTGCCACCGGGCATGTAGTTGAACACGTAGCGATCCGGATGCGTGTACTTGGTTACCTTCTCTTCAGCTTCGCGGACCAGACGCTTGGTCAGACTGTCATACACATCAATCTCCATCAGCATAGCGCTCCAATCCAATCAACCAGCTCTGGTGGCTCGCAGAGCGCACAGAATCGCTCTCCCCCTGTGCCAGCCACCACAGAAAGCAGGTTTAGATGCAGGAAAACGTACCCAGAGTTGGGGTTGAGCGTGCTGTTGGTGTCAAACTCGGCGCGGATCTTGGTGGCCTCCTCGTTCCAGAGACGGCGATCGATGACCCAGCTCTCAAGCGTCTTGAGCGACTTCTTGTAGAGACGCGTGACCTGCTGCTTGTGCGTGAGCTTCTCCTCCTCGGCCATGAACCGCGAGACGACCTCGCGGTAGACCTTGGTCATGTTCGAGTTGACGCGCCCCATGGTTGCTCGCGTCCTGCTTCTCGGCTCCGATTGCCACCAGCGGCGACACCGCAGGACCCCCGGAAGCAGCGGACCGGTCCGGTCTGTCTGAACCGCTGAACCGACAGAGGGTACGCTTCCATGGGTACGCTGTGTATTTATTTTTGGACAGGGTTACGCTTCTGATGTAGCCATGATGATTGAGTGATCAGACCGATGGCGCGTGAAGCTGCACTGCACGAGAGACGCCCGTCGACGTCGCTTGCTGGTCGACGCGATGGAAAGAAAAAAGCGGTTTTCGTAGAGCTCGCGACGGATCCACAGGATGAGGCGGCGCGACGGATTCGCAGTAAGAAGGAGAAGACCAAGCGGCAGACAGTGGAAGCAACAAGAGGACGCGGCGGCGTTGATACCAGTACTAACCAGATTGCGGCTTTAATGGCGTCTGCTGAGTCAATACTCCAGGAACAGCTTTTGATTGCCTGTGAGAAGGGCAATCGCCATGCAGCATACTTACTGCTGCATCAAGGAATCGATCGTGATCGTTGTAGGGGAATGGTACGAACGCATTGCTACCATTAGTGACGCTAAACTAATGACGCTTGTCTTTGGTTGTCAGCGCGGCTTCACACCTTTGCATCATGCAGCCACGCGTGGGCATCTTGACGTCCTCCAGTTGCTACTGGAGTTTAGCTGGTCGGTGGATACTCGGAACGACGCGAATGAATCTGCTCTGCATCTCGCTTGCTTCAACGGCCATCTCGCGATCGCGGAATGTCTTCTCGACCGTGGCGCGAGCATCAACGCGGTTACCGGCGAGAATGAGACGCCGCTGTTCTACGCTGCACGCAAAAGCCACTACCGAATTGTTCGGCTCCTGATCCGCCGCGAGTGTGATAGATCGGTCGTGAGTCGCTTTGGCGATCGAGCCGAGGACGAATCAGTGGACGAAAAGACCCAGTTGGAATTCACAATTGGCAAGGAGGACACGCAAAGACTTTACGCCGTGGACAATGCATCTGATCGACAGCAGAAGAACGACGGCCCCGCTAATCAGCACAAAGCTGGCGATCAGGCGCTCGCGCAGCGTCACCGAGAGCATATTCTATCGTTTCTCGATCTCATGAGCCTTTGCAAGTCCTCGCAGGTGGCGTATCGGTGGCACCGCGCAGCCGACAGCCCGTCGCTATGGCGTCGACTGGGCGTGTCTCGGTGGGAGCTTCTGCTGAATGCCACCATGGGCATTGGCCTTGTCTCACCCATGACCTCGATGAACTTCGCACGCAACAGTAGCAAGAACTCCAAGCGTCCGTCCAGCTGCGATCAGTGTATCAGCGCCAGTCGATTCATGGCACCAAGCATTCAGCGCCGCCCATCGTCGATATATCGTGTGAGTGGAAGTGCGCGACCACAGACTGCAAGACTGTGTACGGACGGCTCGCGTGCTGTCTGCTGAGGAGTGAGTTCTGCCCTTGATATATTTAACATTGGACATGGTCTTTAAACGACAGAATTCCCTCGAGACAAAGCTCAGATCAGTCCGCTCTGCGTCGGTATTGTTGGTTTACTTTGTATCGTTGAATAGCGCTTCACTGGACTGGCCGAACTTGCCGTCGAAGAAGATCTCCGAGGCCGGAAGCCGCGGCGATTGCTTCAGCGGCGTGTTGGCCTCCTTGGGGTAGCCAAGTGCGACCACGACAGGCACAGCGTATCGGTCCGGGATATCGAGCGCAGTGCGTAGACGAACGTCATCAAAGCCTTCCATGGGGCAGGTTGCCAGGCCGTGGGCTTGCGCCGCGTACAAGAACGTGGCAGCAGCAAAGCTGGACTGTTTGAACGACCACGCGATGGTTGGCACAGGCGCCGGCACGGCACGCAGAGGCGACATAAGTGTCGAGATGAAGGTCTGTACACCTGTGGCCAACTGGCCTTCGCCCGAGAACAAGCGCACAAAGTGCGGCAGGTTCTGGATCAAGTCGGCAGGTGCGCCGTTTTCATGCAGCATTTGCTGGATACGCGGAATTCGGCGACTCGGCTCTGCATATAGGGCCATGGACACAAGCAGTGCATAAGCAATAGCGAAATGATAGATGAGGAGGAACCTTCGTACCTAAGTCGGCAGCAAAAACGGCCACCACAGGTGCTTCCTGCACTTTGCGGATGTTCGAGGCCAGCATGGCGTCAGCCAGCTTGTTGCGATCAGCCTGCTTGCGCACGATTACGACTGCATACGGCTGCGTATTGAACCCGGTCGGAGCTCTCTGCGTAGCCATACAAAAGCGGCTATCAGCATTCGAGACATGGACTCTGGAGAGCTACGACATCCAATCCTGCCTGGGTCAGTCGGAGGATATCCGCCAGCACGGCATCCGGCACCGCATCAGGTTTGAAGGACTTTACAGCCGACCGGTTGGCAATCACCGAACGCGCCGCCTCTGTGGAGAAGCTCTGGCGCAGCTGCCCACGCAGCAGCCCTTGACGAAGCATGGTGGTCAGTGAGTATGACAGACAACGGGTCTGTGTTCTACGGGTAAGACCCGCGTAGCGAATACCCATCTCAGAAAAGTATATATACCGGTAATAAACCGACTCAATCGGTATTTTCGTTTTGCAAATCGGGAAAATTCGAGTATATTCGATTGCGTATCCAATTCCACAGGATATTGGTTTTTGCAGCCACATCGTCCATACCCATTGGCCCCGGCATTTTGAAAAGCTACAAACCAAAAGCCAATGGCGGATCCGAACAAATGGCTGGGGCTCATGAAGTGGAGCATGAAGTACACGGACGGTACGACGCCGTCGGACTTCAAGCCCATGAGCAAGGAGGACCGCGACTTCCTGGACAAGGTGCTCAATGAGGGCGTGATTGACGAGGCCGAGCGCATGCGCCAGATCCTGCGCATCATCCAGGGCGAGCACCCGAACGCTGTGTTCGCCAAGCCCAGCGATGAGCAACCGGCCGACACGACCGTTGGTACACCCGAGGAAATCGCTGAGTACAAGGACGGTCTACTGGATGAGCTGCTCACGCGCATTGACCAGATCGACAATGCCATGAACTTTGTCAAGATGGACGGGCTGCAGGTGCTGAGTGAAGTCATGCAGCAGAACGACCGCGCTTCTACGCGCGCGCTGGCCGCCGAGGTCTGCTCTGTGGTCGTGCAGAACAATCCGTTCTGTCAGGATGCTGCTGTCAAGATGGGTCTGCTCGAACGGCTCTGCCAATTGGCGCAGGACCAAGATACGACCTGCCAGGTCAAGGCGCTACTGGCGATCTCGTGTCTCGTGCGCAACCACGACGTTGCCGAGCAGCGCTTGCTGTCGGATAGCTGTAATGGACTGCCCATTCTTGTGGGCTTTTTGCAGGAAAAGGAGGATTTGCGATTGCAGCGCAAGTCGCTGTTCTTCCTGCGCTATCTCATCCGCAAGTCTCCGTCTACTGCCGCTGCTGTCCACGCGACTGGCGTATATGTGCCGGCCATCACGTCGCTCATTTCAAATGATGACGTGGATCTCTGCGAGAGCTCGCTTGAAGGTCTTACAGAGTTTGCGCAGATCAGCCCCGAGTACGCCGAGGCTTGCAAGCACACGGACCTGGCACTCGACAGCAAGCTGATGCAGCGCATTCAGCAGATTGATGCGATGGACAGCGAGGAGAAGGAATTTTACCTAGAGATTAGAAATATGGCCACCAACCTACAGACGATCCTAGCAGCGTAAAACTCTAATCAATGCCAGACGGATGAAATAGTAATCACTGATTCACAACCACGAGAGATTCTATCGCTTGTTGCTGAAGTACGTTCGCTGCAACTTTTGCGCAACATAGGCCACTGTCTTAACCGCCCCGGCCGTGACGATGCCCTTGATGCTTTGCGAACGACTGTACCGCGTCACAATCGAAGCTACAGCGCGCTGCAGCTGCTTCTTCGTGACGACGCGTTCCTCTAATGGCCCATTCGAGGTCAGAATTGTCCGTACATTTGATGGGAGTGACGCCACCACTGTGTGACGCGTCTCGGGCTGCGAGGCAATCGTCACAAACGTATCACTATCGTGAATGGATCGCGATATAAAAGGCGAGTCCTGCTTCGTCCCAACAAAGTCAGTAAATGCATAATGCAGATTTGACCAAGCCAAATTACCTGCAGCTTGCGCTTGTACAGAGCTCGGAACTCTGTCAAGTTGCCTGCGACAATGTTGCGCACTTTCTTCGGGTTCTCGCCAAAGGTCATGCGGAAATCGCCCAAGTACGAGATACCGGCGATTCTCTGGATATACAACATACAGGCTTTGTTGGAATCCCAGGCAGCTATTGCAGGAATCAAGCGGATTCGGGCTCACCGTGAACAGTTCGCGCTCAGAGAACTTGTCTGGGAGACACAAGAGCGCATAGTGAAGCGCATGAGAGAGATTCAATGAGCTTGCTGCATTGAGCTGCTCATTGGACGTCAGCAGGTTGACCTGTAGATGCACACGAGTCAGAACCATCAATCGTGTACAAAGCACTGTACTTACAGGCTTGTGCATGCGGCCACTGAGGTACAGCGACGTCCAGTTTTGGAGATCGTCGCATAATGTCGAGGAGCTCACGACGCCGTACTTGATCAGGCGAGTGCCTTGGCCCTCGATCTCCAGCGGCACCTACAAACGCAAATCGTGAGTCTGCTTGCTCTCTGCTCCAGTGATACACAGGCAGACGCAATGACCAGTGTATTGTAGTAGACGCCTGCGCCGTAGTTTTGCTGGAAATCCGCGATTGCGCTAGCGCCAAAGAGCTTGAGGAACGAATAATGGCTCGGATTGCGTTCCAGATTGGCCGCGTGCCACGCCACAGGGTCCTGGACTTCAAAGACCAGATCGATGAGCGAGCTGCTGCTGTCGTGGTTCTTCTGCGTGAACACGCTCGAGCCGTAGGCCATGCAGCTCTGCACGCGAGGGAATGCGGCCTCCAGCGAGCTCTGCAGCGCCGCGGGCGACAGCATGGCGTTCAACTGGAGCATAACCATGCAACACAAGTTGCGGTGGTCCACAGGATCGACCCGCTAAAGCTGATACTGTCCCCATGTCTGATTCGGAGGAGGCAGAGGAGGAGATCGAGCGCTGCTTCGAGACGCGCGGCCGCGTGCAGAACGTCATGTTCCGCCAGACGCTGATCCGCGCCATGCAGAAGCGGTCGCTCGCTGGTGGCGCGTCCAACGACAAGCGCGATAAGACGCTCGTGCGCGTAACAGTGCGCGGACCTCCCGCGACTGTTGAAGCGCTGGTCGAGATCCTGCGCAGTGGCCAGGTGCTCAACGACTGGGGCGCCAAAGTCACGACGCCGCAGGAAGTGCAGGGCTGGCGCATTGAACAGCATCAAGTCACGACAGCCAACGTGGACTTGCGCAATTGGAATCCGAACGTGACCATGTACATCTAATCAGTTCTATCAAGAACGAGGTTCCAAGCATCGCGTTACGAACAGCAGTGTCCAGTAGTAAAGATTCAGAGTGACAGAGTCGGAGCTTGACAGAGAAGATGTGAGCAATAGGACTTGACTGAAATCAATCCGAGTGCACTAAACGCTTCAGCTTTGAAAGCTAAGAATCGGTCGATTCGTGCGGCTGCCCAGAAAAATTCGAAAGCGAATCTCAAAACCCATTGCCGAGCAAAGGCAAAGCAGAAATTCAAGATAACGACCTCTTTTCCAATTGCACTCCTGCCGACGAAGTATCTCATCAAGTGGTGAATCATAAATGGTGATTCTCATACTTTCAGGAAGCTGCAGTAGGTGAACCTCTAGCGTGAGTTGGTTGCCGGCAGCACATTGCCAGGACAGTGACTGGACTGCAACCACGAGCGTCATTCACATCAGTGTCAGATGATAATTGACAGATTAAAGCGTCGTCACAACTCTACGGACTGCGAAGATTCGCTTTCAGTCGACGACGGCAAATTGAATGAGTCTAGTACAAAGAAGCAGCGTTGCGAGGTAAGCTCTATCTACGACTATGGCAATGTTTATGCGTCAATGCACTTGTTAAATGTGGGATTGTATGATAAATTTATTGACAAATTGTGACGTGTATGAGACTGCGGAGAGAAAAAAGTGTTCTATCCGGTGTTCAGAATCCTTCAGCACGTTTCTTTTTGCAGTTCCAACGCTCGAATCACATTGAAAAGAGCCGATTATGGGGGCAGACAGCGGCTTCAGTGACCCGCACGTAGGCCACGCAGACGAAGATCTACTGAAGTATCTTGAAGAATGCTGGCGGAAGTACACGGAAGACAAGAAGAGGAGTAAGTATCCGTACACCTCTATCGTGCAGAGTGACGGCTTTGGCAAGAGCCGCTTGATGAAGCAGTTGGCTTTGAGAGCCCACCAGGGCGACCACATGCGAGTTTTGTACATGTGCATTCGCTCAAACCAGACTCGACAGGAATCCCGCGGACGACTGAGCACTCGAAATATTTCTTCTTCTCGAAGTACGACGAGCTGGAAACAATGACTGACCGCTTTTACGCGACGTTTGAGTACGCAGTGGAGAATTGGGATGGCGTTGGACACGTATTCATGGGCGTTTTCGAAGGATCACGGGCCGACTATGACATCAAAATGAAGCTGAGGTGCTACGAAGACGCAATTAAAAACGCAGAGCGCGCCGCTCTGGAAAAAGCGCAAGAAATCGCACAAGAAAATAATACGATGAATGCATCGAGCGACTCGATTGGAACAAATCCAGAGAAGAAACGGGATGATTTGAGCAACGAAATTGAAATGAATGAGCCTGAACCAAAGCAGCGCGTGCTGATTTGCTCTGGACGCGGCAAGAACACTTTGGGAGAAGAGCTGTGTTTACTGTTGGAATATGCTGTGTGTCGTTTTGTCGGCGTTGGAAAAAGTAAACAGTAAGATCGCAGAAAAGTACGCTTCCGAGGGGATCAATGGTGGGATCTTTCTGGTACTTGCGGATGGTAACCCCAAAATCGGTGAGCCAGCAGGCTATAAATCGCACCAAAGTCAATTGTTCCTTGCTCCGTTTGTGCTGACACAAACGATTGATATTTATCTGAAGAACCGTACAGAGAATAGCGATTTGACACTGGCCAAAGTCTGGCAGAATTTGGTCACGAGCGTGAAATATGAACAAGGAGATGCTGATGCAGGAGCCAAGCAATATCAAGCGTGGTACGATGTGGTGTATGGGTCGACCCCTTTGGATGAGCGTTACCGATCGATTGGGGAACGGACAGCCGTCATACGAAAGCCGAAAACTTCTTGTAGACTATGCCGAACGCAAACTCTTGGTTGGAGCTCAGTATGCTGGTACTGAAGCGACCATGAATGGTGTTGCGTCGGCCTTTTGTCGCATTGGCCTTCGTTTTCATCCTTCGTGTGGGCACGTTCCGTACTTCGTTGGCAGTCTTATGGCTGTACTCTCGTCCGTGGATTATGATCGAAATGAATACGTTGGTGCCTATCCGTCTGATCCAATCCTGACGTTTGGCGCAGCTCGGCTCTGGACATTTGACTGCTTGGCACGCAGAATTCTACCGGAGCTGCGAGATCTTATCTCTTCTGAGCTAGTGGAAACGGGTCCCATTTGTGGCGTTGTGGCACACATTGTGTTGTTGCTAGCGATGGACAATTTCCTGAAGCGTGCACATCGATTCTTCCTATCGTTTTTCACGATGTGCTTGGGTTTTTGAATGTACTTCAGGGCAGAAACGTAACTTTCGAAGGTGAAGAAGAGAGCGACATTGACACTATAAAGCAAGAACTGATTTGCAAGTGGAACGGGTGGAAGTTCGGCTTTAGTCATTTTGTGGAGCTTACTGAAATGCCCACGGACGATTGTCTCTGGTACTTGCTATCACGTCGTGCCGCAGGAGCTCTAACGATACGGCAGAACGCTGTAGATTTGTTGGTCCCGATCTTTACTTGTGATTCAACTGGAAACAATGCACAAGTGTCGATGATTGTTGTCCACGCCATGGATTTTGGCTGTGAGGCTATTTCATCTGAAAGGCTGAGCTCAAGCTTCCCAAAGATGTTCAGGAATTACTCGAAGCGTCCAGAAGAAACGATACGAGTGTCTATGTCGTTTGGAGGACAATTGCAGCCAAGCAGATTTTACCGAAAGGATGTGAAACAAAAAGTCTCTTCTGGCAAGGATTCAGCTGTTGAAGCTTCGTACGTGCTTTTCAAGAACGGAATTGAGACTGGTTCGTTTGTTCCGCAGGACGTAGCAGACCAATTGGATCTGCTACTCGCCCCATGGTGGAGCATAATGAGGTTGGTCGATGCAAACCTCGAGCGGCGCAAGAAGTGCACACCTGGATTAGCTTACAGGCTTCCAAACGAGACGTATGGAGAGATTGCCGCATTGCCGTACTCGAAGCTCCTTTGTATCGACAATGAGAGTGAAAACAAGTTGCCAGCTGAAGGAAAGAAGAAGAAACGGCAAAAGACAGGATCCCTATCGTAGCGCTCCAGGAAGAAACAGCTTTGCGAACAGGATCTCTCATTTGATTATTTGAATATGCTTTACTTCAAATATATTTTTGCTAAACGTAAATCTCATGAGCTACAGTATTTGTTGGTTGGTCAAATAATAACTTGATCTATGATGAAATTCTCTACAACTACCGGTATGCAGATACGTAAGCAGTATCTTGAAGAATGCTGGCGGAAGTACACGGAAGACAAGAAGAGGAGTAAGTATCCGTACACCTCTATCGTGCAGAGTGACGGCTTTGGCAAGAGCCGCTTGATGAAGCAGTTGGCTTTGAGAGCCCACCAGGGCGATCACATGCGAGTTTTGTACATGCGTATTCGCTCAAATCCAGACTCGACAGGAATCCCGCGGACGACTGAACACTTGAAGGATTTCTTCTTCTCGATGAATATTGTCGGCTCTGCTTTATTAACCGACCGGCAGCAGTTAGATAACATTACGTACTTAAGTGAAAAGCAACAGTACTCTTCTCCCTCACCTCCGGTTTGCGCGCGTCTCGCGCTCGTCAGTCAGCAAAAGAGAGAAGAGGCCCGACAACATGGGCCCTCCTCCGCCGTCAAGATACGAGTACGAGACGACTGGAAGCTCCCGCTTCAGTCATGAGGTCGTCATGGGCATCCGTAATACACCGACAGATGATCGCAACGACCAGGTACTAGCTTACTGGATGGAGATCGGCCTCATTCCATCGTCCATGCTGTGTCCCAAGTGTTGCGATTCCATGAAGATTGCGCGTCGAGGAAGTCCTCACACGCCTGGCGGTGCATGCGTCGCTCGTGGGACAAGTCTCTGAGTGTTCGGGCCGGCACTATCTTCTCCTATGCCAAGCGACCATTGTCCGAGCTGGTACAGCTACTATTCTACTTTGCGAACGAGGAGCCTGTCTCGCAAATTCGCAAGTACACGAATTATCAACCGCCATTATGGCGAAATAGTTTGATATTTGTTGTGGGTATTGCTCAAAGGAAATGCTCCGTGTCGATATGAAGGTAAGAGGATTCTGTGAGAGTCTGATTTGAAATAGCTCATGTGTATACTCTGCGTATGTGTAGGTTGGAGGGCCAGGACATGTCGTTGAAATTGACGAGACATCCTTGGCCAAAAAGCAAAAGTATCAAAAGGGAGGAAGTACGTTGAGTTTTGGCTGTTCGGTGGTAATAATAGAGCCACCAAGAAGTGGTTTCATTCGACGACCGCACAAAATCGACCCTCACGTCAATTATTGTGGAGACCGTTTTGCCTCAGTACGTACTCTATATTTTCTTTGTTCCTATTGACATTTGTATTGGCATTTGTAGATGCAGTACACATATTCTTAACGACAGGTTCGCATCGTACGTGTCTTAAAAAGGGATGTACACACTAGCAAATAACCCGAAGCTGCGCCACCTTTCGTACATGCATATGAGCGATTCACCCACGTATGCATGTACGAAAGATGGGTGAAGAACTTCAAAGACCCCGAGAGCGGCGCCCACACCAACGGTATTGAAGGATGCTGGGAAGCCAAGATCAAGTCAAGAATCAAGCGAATGCGTGTGTGTCGTCTATGGAGCAAGTCGCCGCCGTCGTCGACGAGTCCCTCCGGAGGAGTTGGTTCTTTCACCCTGATGCCGCGGCTGAAGTCAAGTTCAGGGGACTTGTAATGGCGATCAAGCGCCATTCTGTTTCTAACTAGTAGTACCGTCTTTAATGCATTAATTACGAACTGATATACAGTAAGACAGAGCTCGCAAATGGGTATCCCTACCCGAAATTGTACCCGCTACCCGTACCCACGGGTAAGATGGGTACCCGAAACGATTGACCAAAATAAAGCTCCCGGGTACCATAAATCACGAAGGACTTGCAACATGGTAAAAACCTCGAATGTGGTTGTGTAAAAAGGTAAAAACTACAGACATGGTTAGCGTATAGTCATGAATGAGTGGGCCGCAAATTGATGGAGGGAAGAGCACGCGTGATCTCCACGACCAACAAGCTAAAGCTCGATGCTCTCTCCCAGCTGGATGAGGGCGCAGCCATAAATACCGTCGCCGCCAAATTCAGGGTAGACCGGTCGACGCTGTGGCGCTGGAAGCGAGACCGGGATGTCATCGCTGCTGCAGACTCTAATAAGCCGTTCGTGGGACAGAAGAAACTGCCTATCAAAATGAGCCAGGCAACAGAGACAAGGTGCAATAAAAATAGGTATGCGTTTTATGGTGTGCTCTGAAAAATTGTGTGTGACTAGGCTGCTAGCATGGATTCAAGGATGCGATCGAGAAAGTGTTTTGCGTGCCCACTCAGTGTGTGAAGCTTGCACTGGCGCGATACGATCCTGACTTCGTCCAGGGTCGATCAGCTCATGGCATTACCATGTTAATCGCGCGGTTTCTGAAACGCAATCGGCTAACACAGGCGGATCACCCATCGCGGTCGTACGCCACGCACTGAGCTCCTGGTAAGTGACTTACCTTTGATGATGCTGATAGATGTGCACTGATTTGAACGTGCAGCCAGTTGTCGCGCGTTTTGCTCAGGGCGTCGTCTCCCTGGTCGAACGTGACGTCTACTTTCCAAGCTCAATGCGGGACAGGCGCCAGTTCGTGTTCAATATGAATCAAACCTTGATGTACATCGATATGAACCCAAACACTACGATTGAGTTCGTAGGTGCTCGGAATGTAGACGTGAAGCAATGTAAGTGGTGATTTAGTTTCAGTTTCTGTATGAACTAATATATATCGTTTTGTCGTAGCAATGTCAGAGAATTCGTTTAGAGCATCTGTCTTTCTGCGTGCGTCGGCGACGGTTCGGAAACTGCGGCCACTGGTTGTCTTCGCCGGTATTCCAGGTGCCATCGTCCACGACGAGCTGCGGGCTGACATAGACAGACTTCGACTGGGAACGCTACCACCTGACCGTCCAGAAGCGTGCGTACTGCGACCAGGCTGTCATGAAGGAGTGGATTGACGGCGTATGGAAGCCAGAGGTGCAGCATGTGAGCGTGTTGTTGCTGGACAGCTTGAAGGTCCACATGATGACCTAGATCAAGGAAGCCCTTGAGGGTGACTGCGCTACAAAGACAGGGTACGTGCCTCCTGGTATTACAGGACTGGCCCAGCCCATGGACGTCGCTGTCATGAAGCCGTTTAAGGACAGTTGCAGGTCTCTTTATCTCCTTCACACCTCCAGCTCACCGTTTTGCTCAAGCGCTAGTCAGCGCAGGAAAATGGTTGCGTCTGTCATTGCAGAAGCGTGGGATTCAATCCAGCCAGAGACGATTATGAAAGGCTTCATTTGAGCTGGTGTCGTTGCTGCGGGGACTCGCGGTCAAGACGGGCGCTTTTCTACGTTCCCTCCCAATGGAGATATATATATTCTTTAAGGAGATGAATAGCAGTGCATTTAAATGTGTGTTTACTTCTGTTTAGTGCTTATCGGTTGTCCAGGGGGACGCTTTAAGCTTGGAACCCCAAACAAGGCACAACCATCTTGGCCGTTGATGGATTCGCTTTTGGACAATGAAAAGGTAAAAAAGGACATGCTACCATTGTAACGGGGCGTATCCCCGTTACATTATCAGGTGCATTGGTTGCGCCTTTACATAAGTAGGTAGGGCTTTACACATACGCCAGGCACAGCCGGCGTATGTCACGTGTCGCTCGCTGATTGGATGA